>JANTPZ010093638.1:0-11629 GCA_025593235.1 Vachellia pachyceras | reverse complement strand
TTAGTAGGTAAACAGTAAGTTGTTCACTGATTTTTGGTTCAAAAATTGAGTACTAAATCTAAATGGTATTTTTCATTGATTAAGGATCTAGAGAGCTTCAAATAGAAGCTTGAACCGCCATATTTGGAATTATATAGAGTAAGTTATGATTTTTGCAAATTTGTTGTCAATGCAAAAGTTAAGAAAAAGGATAATTTGGATAAGTGTATAAATAAGAAGAAATCAATAATAAAGGTGGTGATTTCCTTCTTTTATGTTGGATAAAGAAAACACCAATTAAATGAGAAATAAAGAAGAGTTAACGTAGAAGGGGTGGAATTTGGGAATAGGAATGAAAATTAAATTCCATCAAAGTTATACATATGCTTGAATATATATATATATATATATCTTTATGTTTATACGTAATGTTTAGAACTTGACACTTGCTTGAGCCTAACAAGGAAAGTGAAAGAGGAAATTTGGAGAAGGTAAAGTCAGAGAAGGAACTTCAGGTGGTACCCCTTCTTATTTATTCTTATATATTTAATTATGTATACTTGTTTGTGTCATATTTGTCATGCATGCTAGGTCACGCTGATCAACCAATTATATAGGAGAATGATTGTGTGCTTTTAACAGAGTGGTATTGGTTGGTTTTGAGGAGGAACGGTTTTTCGAATGCTCAATGTTTGAGTGGTACTCAAGTAAGAGTACATAATTGTGTGTTATGCAATTTGTTATTTGTCCATTGTCATGTGATGTGCCTAGAACAACTTTCATAAAGGAGGAAATGTGAAAAGGAGAGATTTTGCTTACCTAAATGATCCCAACACCTTACCCTAGGTGCACCCATACATCGTCGCCTAGAGAAGGAAAAGAAGCGGGGGAGATGGAGAACTGAAGGGAAAACGAAAAGAGAGGCGTGGGGGTGTGCTTATTATATAATACCCCTATGTGACCTGCACATCTACACTTATTATCGTTGATGTTGGCTACGGCGAAGGTATCCTGAGTGCAACTTCGTTGCTGGAAGGAAGATTGACCATGGCGAAAGGAGGCCAAGAGCAAACCTCACGATAACAATGGTTAGCCGTGACAAATCCATCAAATGGCCTCGGCGTAAGTCCCCCAACAGAACAACTACAACTTAACTCAACGTGATTACCTCTTAATCACAAATTACCTCCTAAATAGAATTTATGATGTTACAATGAAGGCATAACACAAGGAATAAAAGACTGCCTTGATGAACATAATGGCCTTTTGATTAATTATAGGATGGCATCTGAAATTATCAAGCGCGACCAACATTCTAACGTCAACATCCAATTAGAAATGCAGATCATGGTGGTAGGGTTCATGATATGCCAACACCATCGGTGGTTGCTGCATTGCTTGTGGGAGACTTTGACTGATCTTATTACAAACGGGACACAATTGTTGCTAAAAGAGGAGGAGCCCTGCAGAGGAATGATAAGTTGCACACAGCGTACTTGCCTTTACAATATCCTATTATTTGTCACTATGGTGATAATGGATATGATTCAAGAATACTACGTGATGAACCTAGCCTTGCAAGCACCAAGAAAAGAAAGACTCCCACACCAAGGGAATACTATCATTCATGTTGATGTCTAGAAGCTAGCCTTGCAATCCATGAGCAATATCAGTTTGTACATACCGTGACCTATCTTCAGTCATGATCAATTATATGTTGCCTCATCAAGAGTGAAATCTATAGATGATATCAAGATTTTTATACTTGATTCTTACAAGAAACCAACCAACATGACAACAAATGCTATTTATTGAGAAATATTTCAAAACATTTTGTAATTCATATTGGTAAACAAATGTTCCTATTGCAACATTATTTTTCACCCATGCATGCTTTCTGTTCATTGATAATTGAATACATCTAGTTCCAGTATAAAATAAGAATCAAGTCTACAGCAACGACAAACGAAATTGGAAGTCCTAGTTAATATTGATCTATCTCAACGAAGGCGTCCAGGTTCAAGCTGCCATTCCTTGTGCAAGTCCATGCCAGACCACGGGGGTTCGGGGAACATATCGAAGGAGAAGGACCTATTCAGGAAAACGACAAAATTGAATACTTAAACTACATTAATTGAACGAGAAGGGTTGCTCAAACAATTCCACTTTTGCTATTAATAAACAATCTTAAAGGACAATCTTATGTTGAATGAAAGTCCACATCACCTTCGTAATGCTCAATTTGACACAACCATAAGTCCTTACACCATCTCGGAACATTATTCAGAGGGAAATGGCTATCCCCAATTCACCATTAACATTAGATCAAAGCAGAAGCCCCGGAAGTTCAGTGTCAAACAATGGCACCTTACTCAATAGATGTTAAATCTTAGATGACAAGTTCAGCAGACAAGGAGAGAAAAAGATATACCAGAATATTACAGTCACTAAATTGAACAACTAGGTGATCCAGATCCCCCCAAATACAAGTAAAACAGCATCTCCAGAACCCACCAGGAAAATACAAGTAGAACTCTTGCCTATGGTTGTCAAAGCATCATATCTCCCCCAGATAAATCTGCTTGTCACTGCTGCAAGACCCAACGACAGGTTCATTGGGATGAAATACACACTCATTAACAGATCCAGTATGGCCAGGAAGCTTGTACAAGATTCGCCGTGAAGTGGTATCCCATATGTAGACCATTCGATCTGAGCTACCAGCTGTGACCTTGCTTCCATCAGGTGACCAGCTACATTTCAACAAGTTCTTTTCAAAGTTGTGTTGGAGCCCTTCCAATACCTTCACACAGCGATTTTGTGGAGCATAAGGACGCATATCCCATATGCAAAGCTTGCAATCCATGCCATTCGTTAGAAGATAGGAACCATCAGGACTTAATTGCATGCCAGTTATCATATCTTGGTGACCTTGGAGTGTCATTATTACCTCACCTTTACGCAAATCCCAAACTTTGACATCATCATCAATACCACCAGTGAATATCTTATCTGATGCATCGGAGAAACTGACAGCTGTAATTTGGTATTTATCTGGAAATGTCTGGACAGAACCCCTTTGCCGCATATCCCATAGTTTAGCAGTCCCATCATCAGAGCCACTGACAACAAGAGGTGGCCCCCTCCGAGAAGGGCAACATGAATTCACGTATGATAGATGTTCAGCCATCTTCTTTACTTGTCTTCCCGTTTCCACATCCCATGCCCTCAGTGTTCTGTCAGGGCTGGCTGACACAATCTGAGTCCCATCTGTAGTCCAATGAAGATCTAGAACAGCATTTTTGTGACCTTTTAACACCATGATATTCTTGCAATCCCCGTACACATTCCAGAGAAAAATTTCTTTGTCATGAGATCCCGATGCAATTGCTGTTCCTGCTGGGTTGAACTTCATGGTGTATATAGCACTCTGATGACCTGTCAGCAACATGATTGGTGAGTCCAAACTTGATGTTCGCAGCTTTCCATTTGGCCCAGGAGCTTGTAAAGCCCTATAAGGGACAGTAGACCATTCCATTGGCCTTAGACCAACAGCTGACAATGCATTTTCACCTTCAGCCGGAACAACTTGCATGTTGTCCTTTCCTTAGAATTGAAGATAACCAGCCACTAATTTGTACAAGCTCCAAGTGTACACAGCTGAAAATAAAAATCAAAATAGTCAACTCAAAGTCATCAATTTAATAAAATATCAAAAATTAATACAAAAATCTAACTCCTGCATAACAAAACAACAAACATTAGCCCAAAAAAAACTGCCAGCGCATGAAAAACTTAATAAGGAAGCCAAAAAGATAATTATCTCCCCAAGATGGCAAAAGACACTTCTGACTATGGACTCTCAAATTCTATTCAAATTATAGCTTGAAAAACTTCTGACTATGTTCATTTATTAAAATGCAAAGTACTGAAGGACCTTATGCTCCTTATTATTCCCAAACTCCTTGAACTTAACAGGCACAATGCTGTAGATCAGCTGAACAACATCTTTGCATATCAGATACAAATACAAACCAGAGGATCCCATAATCTGCAAATTGCAAGGTTTTCTTCACCATCATTTGGAAAGAACTAGGAGAAACTGCTCCAAAGTACTGAGAGACACCCAATTATTACCAAAAAGGTTGTTCTAAATTACTGCATTTGATAGAAAAATGATAACTTCTTTAAAAGCCCTCCGCACCCAAATTCCCTCATAGAGAGATGAAAAAGATTTAAAAGTAAATTAACAGCTCATGAGCCAAACAGGAAACTCCTAATGTCAGAATTATAGAATGTGTTGCATAGCAGCCATCTCTTAATAAATGAACAGTCAACAGAAAGCTACACAAATCAAAATAAAAGTAATGTAGAAAAAGAAGCAACTGATGGAGCCCTCTTTAGGTTTTCATTTCAAACATGCTCAATCTTGGAAGTAAGTCATGAAAGATATTTATAAGGGAGGATAATAGTACATTTCAAAAATAAAATAAAAAATATAATAAAGGAGAAACCAAAAAAAAAAATTGAAATTTTTCTAATTGCTATAAAAATATGTTCTCAGCTCTAACACAACCAGGAAACACATAACAAGCCCAACTAATGACAAGCATGCACAAATCAATATCAAACAAGGCGTTAAAAAAATAAATTGAGGGACTAGTTCAATGGTCAAATCATACTTGAACTGTGGTGGAATTAGTCATGATTAAATCAATATCATTCACATATTTAATAATATTATATTAAAAAATGATAGAATAGTCATCCATAATCATAAAAATAACACTTAAATCCCAAAAAAAGAAAAAAAACAATAATCTAAAACAAAGAAATATTCATTAGTAATTATAAAGTAACCTACACGACATTCATCTGAAAGCAAACATATAGCAACATTCACCCACCACAAGCATTCAATCACCAAAATAATTCACAGAAAAAGAATTTGCAGCAGCAATTACGCCATCAAATAATTCACAAAGCATTCAATCAGCATGACACTGAACAACAACAATTAAAAAACTTCATAGCTCAGCGAGAAATAATCCATAGCACCAATTAGGATATTCAGCAGTCAAATAACCCTAAAAGACATGCTGACACGCTACTCGGCCATCAAAGACTCCTACAATAGCAGAGCTCACAATTACAATCAGTAATGTGTTCCATATCCACAAAAATACATTGTTTCAAATACTATTCGGCCATCTTCCTTCTATATTAGTTCTTCCAGTTCGAACAGAGTTCTTTTACATTCCTCTACATTCGATCTTCCTTCTATATAGTTTCACAAAAGACTTCTTTCGAAGGGAAAGAAATGCCAAAGATGTATACACGGGACCCACAATAGCAGTGCAACTGCAATGGAAGAAGACGGAATAGATCATAATTAATGAATAAAATATCTAACAAGAGACTGTCTGTTTCTATTTTGCAGAACGGTACGAAGGTATAAGAAGGATATACCCACACCAGTGAAGGAGAAAAAAGGAGATGCCAAAGCAAACGCTAGCGACGAAAAAGGAGGCCGGAGATGGCAACGAAGGAACCTGGAGTTCAAATGAGACGGAGCTAGGGATTTGAGATTTTCTGAAGTGCGACTGCAGTGCAACATGGTTTAGGGGGTCCCATCCTACTAAAAAAAAAGGAAAATTAAGATGAACGATTAATTCGGAGACATAAGGATATTTTTTAGGGTCCCATAATATTTCAAAAATATAACATACGATTATAATTAAAGAATTAAATATAATGAACTTAATTGATAGGTGGGAAAAAGGGTTATTCTTGAATTAGTATTTATGCCTTTTAACATTGTGTATTTTCAACTTCAAAAAAGCTAATTATGATTTCGGATTTTAGGGATGGACTTATATAGATATTTCTTTTATATTGAAGATATATATCAACCTCCCTTGAATTTGTTTTATACACAAACCTCTTTTACATAAATTGATCCTTAACAACGGCTTTTTTACTTTTGTTTCAGCCAAAATATTTTTTAGCTCAATAATTATTTAACAATTTATATTTGTAGATGAAAATTGTTTTTCATGCAATAAAAAATAATTATAATATATATTATTGAAATCCCAATGGTATTGGGATTGAGAGAATGAGATTATAGGAGAAATCAGAAATTGTTTTATTTTTATTGTAAAATAGAGTGATTATCGGTACTTCATCTAGTGATAGAATAACACCTCTGTGTATATATGCATCATTCAATTACTATACAAGAAAGATTTTTCATCTCAATCCATAGCCTTCTCCATGGTATCATAGCCTCGTTCAGGTTTAATATCTTCTTGTGGTGTGGTGTCATCATTTGTAATATGAAATTCATTCTAACTCTCCCGTGATTTGAAGACTGTGAATAATATGGGACAATTTCATGAAAGGTAGCATCACATGTGATAAATAGTTGATTAGAAATTGGGTTGTAGCACTGATATCCTTTTTGGATTTCAGAATAACTCAAAAAAATGCAGTGGACAACTTTAGGATCTAATTTGTTTGTATGATAAAAGTGGACATACGAGGTGCATCCAAACACTTTTAAGGGCAATGTATTTTTAAGGTAAGGAAGATTATAATGTTGATGGACTTTTCGCAGTGTTTTGAAAGAGAGGGGTCTACTGGGTATTCAGTTGATAAGAAAAATGGTTGAAAGGACTGCATCCCCCAGTGATAATTTGGAACATTGCTGTAAAACATGATGGTCCTGACTGTTATAAGGATGTGTCTATTTTTCCGTTCAACAATCCTATTTTATTGTGGATTATGAGGATAAGTATTCTTGTGTACTATGCCTTGATCTTTGAGAAACGTGAAGAGGTGTTTATTAAAATATTTGGTGCCATTATTCCATGCAAAATTTGAATTTAGGTTTGAAATTGTGTGTGAATCATGTGGTAGAAATCAATAAAAGGTTAGTCAACTTAGTTTTATCTTTTAAGAGGAAGACCCAAATCACACGTGTGTAGTAGTCAATAAAATTAATAAACCATTTCGAATGTGTCTGATTTGGGACTAGTGAGGGACCTCGTAAATTGAACGTGTATTGTGGTAAATGGCCTTGAGGCACGATATGGAATGCTAGAAAATAAGGTATGATGGTGCTTTGCAAGCTCACATGAATGGCAACGAAACTGAAGATCATCTTTATTTAAACAAAGGGAAGGATACAGTTGAAACATATAACAAGGTTTGAATGTCCTAACTGTTTGTGTCATAATTTCAAATCATCAATCTTCAAAAACTAGATCGAATCGGTCGGAAACATGTGAATCGACCACTTGTTCGATCTAGGTTAATGTTTAAATTGATCAAGAAATGACTCCGATTAACTCCTCCTAAATTGGAGTAAATCAAGCAACCCGTTGGATTACCGGTTATTCTTTTGAGCTGAAATAAAGAAGAAAATGGTTGGGAAAAAATGATTACCAAAAAATGAAGAATAAGAGTTGAAAAGAAAGAAGTGCCATGAAGATAGAGAGCATGAAAATGATTGAAGAATAAAAAAGAAGAAGACAAGGTAGACATTTTTCTTAGTTGAACATCGGAGCCCCTCGCACAAATTTCTTGCACCTTCAAAAACCATATACAAATACAAGAGCCTGTGCTCTTGGTTTGAAATCCGAAAGGGTTGATGTTGTATAGTATTCTATATTGACTGCTGACTAATAATTGCATCATAGCCCTTCATTTTAAATGAATGGCCATGATTTCTTACTTTTTATTCAAAGAAAATAATCCAACATGCATATGTCTCATCGTATGTCCCATATCCCACACCTTCCAACACAAACCCAATTCCACCTTTACATATATTCTAATCTCCTCTTTTAGTCCGATAGTCCCAAACCATTTTGAAATTGAAAACTCATTAATATTTTATGGATTTAATTATTTATATTATATCTTCCATTTATCTGATTATTCTATTTTAAATTGTAAACACTTATTTATATACCTTTTATGAGCAGAATTTTACAATGAATAATTTTGTATGGTTTTATTGAATTATATTATTTTAATAATAACCAGTTTAATTTTGTGTTAACATCGATCTGAATCACTAACCGGTTGAACCACTATCTCAACCGGTCGAACCACCGGTCCGATTTTTGAACCTTGGAAATCATTAGTTATAGGGAGAGACAATTTATTATGTGATTAAACACATTGAGCCCGTTTGGGAACGCGGTATAGAAGTACTTTTATGTAAGTCGAGGTAAATATGTGAAGAAGATTATCTCGTTTTGCGGAAAAACACTGTTGAACGTGCTTTTGGGAAGTATATAAGTTTTACCAAACAAGCACATTGATTATGACTTTCATCTATGTAATAAAGCCCATCAAATTCCTTAACAACGCCAATCGTCATCCCCATTAGTTGATCATGAAAAATACAATGAGCGGTGAAGAAATCAATAGGACATCTTTAATCCTTAGCCAACTGACTTACAGATAACAAGTTGCATTTTAACTTGGGAACATGAAGGACATAATGAAAGGTAAGTACAGCAGAGTTTAATAGTCCCAATTCTGGCAACAACAGATTTAGAATCATCAACAACCTTAACTGTAAAGTCATGTTGTGGCAGTTGTATATGAATAAAACAACGAACTATCATTTGTAATGTGATTTGAGGCACCGGAATCAACTATCCAACAATTACCAATACTTACCTTTGCTTGGCAACTATGCAGTGGTGGGTTGCTTCTGAGGCTATTGATTAGTCTGGAAGGTAGTAAGCATTTCCTGAATCTAATTTAATTTATCATCCTAGGGAGCAGAGTTAGAGGTATTAGGTTCCTCCTCATTTGAAGTTTCAGCAATATGGACTTGACCCCTGCCCCTCTTGGGCTTCCAATCAGGTTGTTTTCCATGGAGATCCCAACAAGTGTCTTGGGTGTGACCTGTCTTCTTGTAGTGTTTGCAAGTAGGACGATTATTGTTGGTGTGTTGATCGAATGATCAGGCAGCAAGTGCAGAGGATTCAGACTCACGAGGTGATGGGTCGTTTTTTAGCATAACCTTTTCCTGGAATCTCCTTTTTGCAATATCGCGAATGCCTCATGAACAGAAGGGAGTAGGTCTTGACTCAGAATTCCTCCCTAAACATCAAGGATGCATTCAAACAAGCGAGAAGTTCAAATAAACATTCCTTCTAGACCTTTTTTTTATTACTAGAATGAGTGGCACAACATCGATCTTCCTCGCTGAGAAGAGGGACATTTTTGCCAGTTAATATTCGCTCACGCTATGGGTATCTTGTTTGAGGTCCCACAGGTTTTCCTTAGCTTTAAATATTAGAGAAGCATTCTCACCATTGCATTGTTAATAGTTGGAACCATAGCATATTAGCATTTACTAACCAGGAACAAACCATAGCATTATCATACTTCCATGTGCGTGTTGCTTTGGCGTCGAATGATGGTGGAGGAGGTGACTCACCAGTAATGTGTTCAAGCTTTCCTCGCCCTTTAAGGGGAAATTCCATGGGTCCCACTCACAGTAGATCCCTTCAAAGCTCACTCCCTTTTTTGTTTTCCCCTTGATTCCTATTTAATCTCATTTGAAAAATGTTTAAATAAGGGTCAGACTAACTTCTCAATAACAACTGAAATTCCTAACGTATACAAGCAAACTATATATCTACATATTTGCAAAATAAGAAATGAATATATATATATATATATATGTATATGCATATATCCTACAATACAACAATAAACTCGCATACCATCAATTCCGTTATAAATCAAATATCATAAAACTATGTTTTATTCAACACATGTCATACTCGTCACTATACAACATGTAGTAAGCTAAAACATATGCATTATAAACCTCCCTTGTATCATTGTGCGTCTTTATTCTACCGACTGAAGTTATAAACTAACACAAAGTTCAATAGAATCTAACCCATGTAACTTGAGTGTTCCAAGCTCATTGGTACTTAAAATGCACATGGGCAAAGGTATAGATATTATGTCCGGACTATGAGCCCCCTATTTAAAGGAACAAACTAATGAAATTTCACATGTCCTACAACTCCAATGCAATCTTGGCTAAAGAAAAACATGGAAGAAGGGGACTTGGCAAGTGCCATGCATTGTACACCGAGTGATGACATACCACGTGGTAAAAGAATTCCTCTTACAAATTTCTCCTTCTAACCTTAGCCTTCACAAATACAAATGACATGATAGATATATTCACCAACTAACATATATAATATCTTTATTTTTGTAACCATTCTCATAATTTATTTCATATGTTTAATGTGTGTGTATCCTAGGCCATAATTTAACTCTTCAAACCCTAAAAATTTAGGTTGTTATAGTTCGCTCAACTCTAGCTTTGTATCAAAAGAATTTGAGATCGCCCCTTCGTGCTCTAATACCATAAACTAAGGGAAGATATAATCCAGAGGGAGACACTGACCCGGTGAATCCTGTCAAGATCTATAAACTGAGATACAAGATAGATTAAACCCTAAAGGCTCCTAGCACGCGTTAAGAATCAGAACCGGTGGTGGGTTATGAAAAGGAACAGTTTGTGACTAATGTTGATGAGGATCTTGACTTGCCCATAGTAGTACGGAAAATCCAGAACTTGCACAAGGCACCCTATAAAGAAGTTTGTTTCCTATAAGGCTCTATTTTCAAAGTATTGTGCTTTAGTCAGTTGCCTTAATAGAATCATTATAGCGGGAAATATAGATGAAGCAATGGCTAGCCTTGAGTGGAGACAAGTTGTTATGACAAAGATGGAAGTCCTAGAAGGAAATGGTACCTAGGAGATCGTAGATTTGACTCAAGGAAAGAAACTATTTGGTTGCAAATGAGTGTTTATTCCAAAATATAAAGTAGATGGAAGCCTCAACAAGTATAAAACAAGACTTGTTGCTAAAATGTTCTCTTAGGTCTATGGGAAGGATTATACAAAGACATTTACACTAGTAGCAAAGCTAAATACAATTAGAGTCTTGTTATCTTTGGCTACAAACCTTGATTGGCAATTACATCAACTAGATCTCAATAATTCTTTCCTTAATGGGGATCTAAAAGAAAAGGTATATATGAAATTGCCGCCATGGTTTCTTAGGAAGAAGTCAAACCTAGTATGCAAGTTGAAGAAGTCACTATATGAACTGAAGCAGTCTCGGGCATGGTTCAAAAGATTTACTCAAATTCTAAAAGAATTGGGCTATACTCAAGGACAAAGCACCCATACTCTAACACAAGAATGGGAAAATAGTAGTTCTTGCAGTATATGTAGATGATATTGTCCTCACAGGAGATGATTCTGCTGAGATTGACTATATTGGGAGGCATTAAATCGAGAATTTCAAGTCAAAGACCTCAAGGAAATGAAATACGTCCTCATAATGGAAGTGGCTAGGTCGAAAAGGGAATTTATATCTCACTGAAGAAGTATGTTTTGGATCTCCCAAGAGAAATTAGCATGCTAGGTTGCAGACCAAGTGATACATCCATACAAGTGGACTAGATCATTGATGAGGAAGATCTTGGCAAGAATGTGGATTTGAGAGAATAACAACGTATGGTGGGAAAGCTAATATATCTTTCACATACTCGACCAGACATAACCATGGTTATGAAAACCGGATCG
>JANTPZ010093637.1:0-29738 GCA_025593235.1 Vachellia pachyceras | reverse complement strand
CTTTTCCTCCTCTTCTTGCTCCAAAAATGGCGTCACTTTCTCTTCTCTCTTGGCTGCTGAAACTGATCGTGAAAATGGGCTGGAGAAGAGATGGAAAATGCTGTTTTATTAATTCCCAATTAATGGTTTAATAGAATGGATGGTTGAGATATCATCTTGCCACTTTAATGAGATCTAAGGGATGATATGCTTCCACCTTTATGCCACTTGTCCACTTCTATTTAACTCTTTAAAAGGTGTAATCATGGCTGTAAAATCTTATTCCCCTTTGGTTACTCCAACCAAACTGGATCACATTCAGTTACTTTTACCTATTACCCTTTTTACTGGTAAACTTAACTTTATTCCGGTAAATCTTTTTCTACTTCTCTGGAGATATTTTCTTTCTCATTTAATCTCCATATTTTCATCTTGAATATAATAAAATTATTATTCCCAAAATACCCCTTAATTATCTCAATTTTTACAGGATTATTTTATCCTGTCCAAAATTGCTGAAACGGAACAATCGAGGAGAAAATTTCTTTTAGGGCCTTGAAAAATACTATATTTTTCACTAATTCTCATGACCTTTTCCTTTTTCCCAAATTCCCTCTAGATTTTCCAAAATTAATTTTGAAATAATTATATTTCGGGGATTTTTTGGGTATTTTTCCCAATTTTCGGGAAAACCGTCTTAATTATATACCGGGTAATAATTGGCCTACCTCAAATGCTGTTATTCCTAAGCCCCGTAATTCATCTCATCTTTGGAGAAGCCTGATGACAGTTTGGGAGGATGCTAACCTGGGTCTGAAATGGTCAACAGGTTCTGGGTGTGAAGTTATCTTCAGGTTTGACCATTGAGTTGGTGACCTTGGTCCATTGTGTTACCTTTCTTCTACTCCATTAGCTGAGGCTGAGCTATGTAAAACTCTGGGTCAGTACGTTAACACATAGGGCAAGTGGGAGTGGGAAGCCTTCCGTGATCACCTATCTGATGACATTCTTAAGGAAATTGCTAATATTAAACCTCCCTCAGGCAGTAATCCGCCACCCTCTTGTACTTGGCACCTTACGAGCACTGGAAAATTTACTGTTAGTTCAGCATACAATCTCATCATGCATGACTCATGGGATATCGAGGACTCTAGATGGGATCTAGTATGGAAATGGCCGGGAGTGCAAAGAATTAGATCCTTACTATGGCTTGCCCTAAAGAACAAGCTGCTCACCAACTGTGAACGAGTTAGAAGACACATAGCTCATAACTGTAGATGTGGAATATGCGGGGAAGGTGCCGAAGATGTCAATCATGTGCTGTGTCAATGTAATCTAGCTTCTGCCTGTTGGAGGCTGGCCTTGCCGCACTACAGTAATACATGGTTTTTGCTCTGCCCCTTCGATGATTGGTGGACCAAAAATCTCCAAATAGTATATAGTAACCCGGACTGGTGTATTACTTTCGGTATTATATGCTGGAAATTATGGGCCGCTAGGAATCAATTTGTATTTTGTAGTAGGATAGTTCATCCTCATTGTCTGGTTAATGAGGTTCTTAGTCTCAGTGAGCACACTAGGAATGTCCAGGAAATCCTCAGCTCTATTGTCTTAGGCTGATTTTGTGCTTACTGTGTTTCTTCTCTCTCTCTCTCTCCTATTTGTATTCTCATTGTGTCTTTTTCCAGTTGAATAATATATCCTCCTTTCACTCAAAAAAAAAAATACTTTAATATTAGACTGTGAGGGAATCTGTTCTTATCTGCACGCAATATAACTATATATTTTTCTTGGTATATACGCAAGTGTATATCCTATAATATATCTGCTTACATTACTAACATTTGTCATTGACAGTGACGTGCTCCTTCCTTATGATATTATTAATATTCATTCGTAAGGAATACTTAAACCCAGCAAACTAACAAAAAACTTAAACCGTAATAAATCTAATTTAAAATTAAAGAAAATTTCCAACTCTATATCCAATATAATATATAAGAGTAAATTCAATACATAATAAGTGAAGGATAAAATTGCATATTTATATAAAAATTTGATTAGATAACTTATAAATATAATCAAATAAAACATTTTTTTCAACCGTATAGATAGCAAGAGGAATACCATCCTTTTATATATGTGGATCAGTGTTCTGAAGATTCGCCAGCTACTTAATTAGCCTGCAACTTTAAAAATTGAAGACCATATTAATCTTCTATCCCTCTCATAGTAACCGTTGCCTTCCTCAAGGGCCTTGCCATATATATATATATATATATAGAGCTATACTTAGAGGTTGCAGACTCTACACAAAAAGAAACTGGACTCAGTATTAAACTACATCCATCATTGATTATTAATTTAAGGATAATACTTACATTAACTTTTTTATATCTATTATATCAAGTTCTTTAATCACATATGATCATGTGTCTTATTCTTTTTATGTCAAGTTCTTTGATGTTTGAACCCATAATAGATCAAGCATGCGTGAACATACTGCGGCAGCCATTGGATTTTAGATTTTAACTGGTCAATGAGAATGAATTGAATGGCTCTTGATGATTCATTTCGAGTAAGCGACATACGTTGGAATAATCCAATAATGGACAACATATTACACTTATAAGTGGAGCCATTACTTCTTACCCCGATCCAATTTATAAAGTGATCTACTTAAATATAAGGAATTAAGTGGGTTCATTAGGTGTCATACTGATATATATTGAGGCATAATATGCTTACCCGTATTTATTGATGGGTTAAATACTATGTCCTATAAAATAAATGGTTATGATCTCCGGGTTAACTAAGGATTTTCAAAATTGCTGACTTGCTTCCCGATCTGTAGACGACTCCTCTTCTTTTTTAGTGATAACCTGAATGAGCTACCCATTCCGACAACTGTATCCATGGATTCAGGTAGCTTCCGCAATTCTCTAGAATATTCCATTGAACTGACATGAGTTACTAAAATCCAACAACATATACTAAGGAGTTTGAAATTTTCTCCTTCATAAAAAAAAAGTCTTCAAACACTGCAACCTCTCACAGTGAGTCATAATTCTGGCGGACTGCAACCTCTCACAGTGAGTCATAATTCTGGCGAGTTACTACTTGCCAATCTGCTAGCTTGTTGTTACCACCTATACACACATGTCCCTGCGCGATATTTAAATTGGATCAAGGTGAAACATATATAATTCTTATTACAAATTATATCCTTAATATGAAGCAAGTATCATTATAGAAATTGAAAACTTGATCCCTCACGTACTTTGATCATTAATTAACGCTAGGTGTTAAACTTACAATTAAACACATCTTCGCGTGGCTCATATTAGGTCGTTCATATATATAAGACTAAGTTACGTAAATATAATAGAAAATATATAGCAGGGCATCATCGATCCCTTATTGGTAAACCTTTTTTCCACTCCTAAAACAAAAATCATACTTTTGATAGGTCAAAGTTAAGTGTTTGGAATCAATGTTGAAAACACTGGCTGTATAAGCCAAAGGTCATGGATTCATATGTAGCACAAAACAGAGATGTAGCCATCAATTCTGGTAACTACGTGGAGCCCCAGTCAGTTTAAGATATTCTTGTTTATCGGTACAAATACTACTACCTACATTTTTTTTATATAAGAGACAACTGATTTTTGTTGAGGATATTAAGGAAGATAAATAGAGTACTTAAAATTATTTGTTTATATATAATTAGTTTGTATATCAATTTATTAGTCAAACAAATTAGTTTAGAGAAAAATAATAAATATAAATACCTTTAAATAATGTATTTAGATTCCTTAACATTTCAAACAAAAGTCAATTAACTTTTATATTAAAGAATAGATGTAGTATGATGTTACAGCAGCAAAATATCTCGCCACCATTCAGTGAGTCCATTAGTTTTTAAACAACAATATTAGATCGCCTCCATTTTTTATGTCCTTAAAAAACTCTGTAAAGAATTGTATTATTTATTTATTTTAAGTGATATAAGTTATGGTGAGTTTTATACCAGATAGAAAAAATTTCCAAACATCCCCTCCCAGTCAATAAAATTTAGAACGATATACAAAAAAAAAGCTACAAAAGATATATTTACGGTTCAAAATTAAAAACAATAGGCTTATTTATCAAGTAATTTGAACTTTTTGATAGACAATCAAAAGCTACAAAAAATATATATACGCTTCAAAATTAAAAATAATATATTTATTTAGCAAATAATTTGAACCTTTTAATAATTACGTAACACAGGCCATAAGTACTTTATTTATTTGTTCCTGGAGTTGGAGTTGCAAGCCTTGCTTAAATTATAAGGAGCTGACTTCTAAAATATTTTCTAATCAGATGTGTAGATTACTTATTTGTAGATGTTGACTGGTGAAAGCAACATGGCCCCTTGCAGTTGTTCTCGTTCTTCATAATTTAACTTGTAAAAAAGCCTATACGAGTACTATTTGTTAACCCAACACCTGTAATTATACGGTAATGACTAGGAATAGTACTAAAGTATGACTTGAGATCTTATTAAATAAGGATGTATACTTTCAAAGACTACTGCCTAATTATCCAATGTACAATTTCAAAGGTCATTAACTAGTGTATCAATTATCAGAGAAGTAAGGAGCTGATGAGTTGTATTACTTTTATGTTAAGTATAAAATTTTGTAAGGTTCAAATTACGAAAAATGCTTGCTTCAAGCGTTAAGTAATGCCCATAGTACACACAGCTCCTGAAGAGAAGTCAAATTATGTTAACTCTAGTTGTTTTCGTTCTTGGGCCGGAAGATTCAGTGGACAGTCAAGATTTTAGAATGACGATGTTTTGATTTTGATCCGTCAAATTTAAAATAAGTGGATTTGATCCCTTGAAAGGTAAAGTGACCTATATTTTTATTACATCTATGAATCAATATTTAAAAAATAAAATAAAATTTGAAGGATTAGAATTATGATAATGATAAATTTAAAGGAGTAAACTTTTAGAAAATATGGCAACAGGATTCAAAGGTAGAGATGATTAAGCGTTGAATAAGAACAAATTGAAGAGAAGTCCATACCATATCATGCATGGCGGCAACAGCCGAGCAGCAGTCCGCACGTGGTTCACGGATCTCGGGTCAAATAAAGACAGTGCATCCCTATTTTTTAAAAATAAATAAAGATTAAAGTATACGTTTAATCATTTGAGTTAACATCAAATTTCAATTTGGTCTCTTATATTTAAATGGTGTACTTTTAGTCCTTTATCGTTAGCACTGTTAGTTTTACTCAAAAAGATACTAATTCAATCACTATTTTGCAATTGAATGATGTCAACATCTACTTAAATATTGAGTACTTAATATACTTTTTTATATTTTAAATTTTAACAATATTTTCTCATCATTTAATTGCATAATCACCATTTAAATTCTTTGAATCACTATTTTCTATTAAGTAAACCTTACAGTATTAATAATAAATAATTGAAAATATACTTTTTAAACTTATATTATCATATTAAAACATAACTTAAACCACTAATTGTGTACTTTAATTTATATAAATAAATAAACAATACTGGGTGTCTCGTGAAGCTCAAATTGTGAAACCCCAAATCACATATGTTTAATTGAAAAACATTAATAACACCACATCAATAGTTGCCCACACTTCCCCGTTTGGGTGAGCTTTTTTTTTCTTTCCATTTTTTCACATCACATACAAGTTTGAAATAAAACCCCTCTCACATATTTGTTTTGATTTACCTAAAAACACTACTCTACCAATTTTCTAAACGGGTTGAAGATCTACCAAGGGAATTAATTTTTCTTATGCTGTTTATTTGTCTAGTTTAAAATTTCATTCATGGGTCAGCGCCCAGTATTTGACTCGCGCCATGACCAATTTATGTTACTTGTGTGGACATGGACTTGTTCAATCTCATTTATCAAACTTGAATGTTCACGTTCGTGCTGTGTCATCGTCGGACCCATCCCAATATAAAAATACATAATAATATATAAAGTACATAATAAGAAAAAAAGGTTAGGTATGGTAGCTCACTCTGTATGATATATGGGTCTTGTCATATTTCATTTTAAAAAACCAAGTTTTGGCGTCAACCCTCTGGCCTGTTTTGTCTTGCAATTTGCATAGAGTGAACAAGGGAGGGAGTGCAAGTTCTTTGCTGAGACTATATTCAATGATTACGTAACATCTTAAAATTTTTCTTTATTCTAAAATTTCAGTATCAATAGAAAATAGTTATTTTTTGATAAATGAAAATTATCATATGGTTATTGAGTAATATGGATTTACTCAAATTAAAGTTAAAGAAACTATAATATATGATTAGAGAAGAAATAATAAAAAATATAAGATAAAGAAAAGGGATAAAATGGGAAAATGGAAAATATGGGGTGATTATTACAGTTTGCTCCTTTGCGTTATGTGCGATTACTTAGCCACGCCCTTCCTATATTATGCGGCGTGTGACAGAGAATCCGGAAAGGCCAGTCTTCCTTCTTCTCTCCAGCGCCAGTTCCGCCATTGCTGAACATACTTCGAACTTTGAGTTTAATTTTGGTAAGTAAAACTATTCATATTCAATAAACTTCCTTCATGAATGTTTTTCTAATCATCTAGATCTATTTAACTGTGTAATTTCTTTGAGAAATAGAGCAAACTTTTGGTTTATGTTTAGACTAAGTTTTAAGTTTTGATAATACATAACTATAGGATTGTAGAGCTAAAATATTAATATGATCTGATTGGGTTTTAGATTTATATATTGTTTGATTTAGGAATTTAAATAATTTTTAATTTAATCATTGTTATGAAACAGGGAAATAATTGTTATGTGAATAATAAATCTTGTGTGAATAAGAGAATGAAATTTTAACGAAGTAGATAAAAAATGATGAGCTATGAATAAAAAAAATCATGTTCATGAAGTTTATATTCCAAGTTGCAGCGTCAACTCTCTGGCTGGCATTGTCTTGCAATTTTCATGGAGCGAACAGAGAGTGCAAGTTCATCGTTGAGACGATATTCATTGAGCATATCAAGTCGTAGAAGTCTTCAGATACAACAGGATGATGAAACAGAGGGTGAATGTGTTTCAGAGGCTGGAGATATTGGGGACCGAGCTCTTCCCAGTAGGAGGTTCAGTGCCAGCAACAGCTTCCGCCTGTCATTTGATCGCCGGTCGGAAAATGAGGTTGCCACTTCCCTTGCCGACGATCTCAAATCGCAGCCTCACCCTTCGTCGTTTTCACATTCCAAGTCCTCTATTACTCCCTTACCGCCTGGCACCATATCACCTCTCCCCACATCTGCAACACTGGTTTCTGAGGACTCACAAAATGTGAGCTTTTATGGTGGATTTCTCAAGTTAATTTTTAAATTCCCAGTATACTTTTGCTCAAATTAACCAACTTAAAACTTGCTTTGTTATTTCTACTTTCAGGAATCTCAAAAGGGGTTGCCTGAGTTACTTGACTATGCTTCGTGTCTTATTCATTTGGCTGTTTTTGGAATTCTTGGGGTGATATGCTGATCCTTGATACAACTCTAATATTCTTTTTTGGTTGTGTGTTAGCCATTTCCCCCACAACTACAGAACTTGTATTCGGCATGGCCAAATCATCTGTAATTTCCTGGAAGGAGGATATCTTGCAAGTTGCTAATGAAGACATCACTTACTCTGAACCAGATGTGAAAAACATGAAAGTAATTGGCGGTGTGCGTGTTTGGCTGGTCAATGATTAGTGCATTGGTCTTCATTGACATTTGGTAGTTGGCCAAAATAAATTTGACGTTTCATAGTTCTTTTAATATTGCTTCGTATGAAAAGAAGTTCCAGTTGTCCTTCCACCAGATCTTGAATGCAATGAAGTTATCTTGCACAATAGGGGAGTAGAATGTTTTGACTTTTATACACGTTTCTATTGGAATTCATGCTCTGTTAAGGATCAGTACCACAAAGTTGATGTCTTGGAGGCCTAGGCCATTTTTCAGTTCATTATGTCATATCCTTATTCTTCTAGTGATCAATTTTCATGTTAGGACGTCTGGTGAATAATGATTGTAAATATTCTAATGTACTTCTCATCGCAGGTCTTGACAAGATACTTGCTGCAAAAATTATTTGGCCCTACAGTTGCCGGCGTAACAAGTAACAAAACCATTCTTTACCTGGACCTCCCCAGTAACATGGTATGGCCCTTTCTCTTGTTTGATTAATTTTTTTTATGTCATATATGCAAAAGGGCACAAGCAGCAACTACTAGAGTTTCAGAATTGGAAATTAGTGCAGAATTGCCTAAATATGGCCAATACGATGGAAGCCATAACCTTGCTATTAAATGAATGACACTTGATGAGTTCATGTTGACTTCATGAACCTAATTTGATATGATGCGAATACTGTTCATGATCTTCTAGGTGGGTTCTTTTCTTATGGGATGGTTTGGTGTTGTATTCAAAGGAGACATCTCACGTATGTCAGAGCATCTGGCCATAGCAATATCAACCGGTTACTTAGGAAGCCTCACAACTTTCAGCGGTTGGAATCAGAAAATGCTAGAACTCAGTGTGTCTGGGCATTGGCTGTTCGCAGCCCTTGGCTTTTTTATAGGTAAAATACAGGCAAGCGGTCTCATCTTGAGAGTCCTTTTAATTCCCAGACGCATTATTTTAACCTTAAAACGGAAAATTGAGTGCGCTTTTCAGGCCTGTTTCTCGTTGCATTCTCCATCATCTTCGGAATAGAGACAGCCAAGGGTTTCAGGTGGCTTCTCAACAAGAGTTCAACAAGTAACAAAAAGGAAATCATGAAGTGGAAGGTGAATACCTACAAGCGTCAGTTGGGAGTCATGGGTTCGTTGGTGGTTGTGTTAGGCATATTGTGGGGCGTGTTTGGTGCACTAGTTAAGGCCAAGTTCAAGCATGGTGGAAGTGCTGCTCAGTTATGGTTCGGTTGTATGGTTGGACCTGTAGGTGTATGGGTTCGATGGTTCTTAGCGCGACTCAATGGAAGAGGACTTGGAAGGTCAGGGCTCATGAAATGGATTCCATTTGGGACTCTGATAGCTAATGTTTCAGCTGCATGTCTCATGGCCGCACTTTCTACTGTGAAGGAAGCAGTAAGTTTCTGATGTCAAATGATTTGCTTTTTTGCTTATGATGTTGGGAGATGGTGAGCAGTGTTGGGTGGTTGATGCAGGTGAACACAGGGGATTGTGATACAGTGGTGGGAGGAGTGCAGTTTGGCGTGATGGGGTGTATGAGTACAGTTTCTACATTTGCTGCAGAGTTCAACGCCATGAGGGAGAGCAAACAACCTTGGAGAGCATATGCATATGCGACGATTACAATATGCGTCTCTTTCTCTCTTGGCATCTTAATCTACTGCGTCCCTGTATGGACTAGGGGCTTCCATGTTGACATTGACGTTTAACATCAAACGGGCCAACGTAAACCAGCAAGAAAATGACGGTGAGGTCTAAAGAAAAGAATACAATAAAAAAAATCCTAATAATAAATTAACAGTATAAACCTGTAGTCATTTTTTCACAAGAATTTGTCATTTCATGCTGATTGAGTAATTTTTTTTTTTTTGTGATTACATCATTTAGTTAGAAACTTAGAGTGATTTGCTTTTTTTTGTTACCCGTCCGGTCTCCGGAGCTTCGCTCAGACTAATCCGAACTCGACCCGCGTCGCGCACACGAGAAAGGTGGGAAGGTCTCCCAACGGTGGCTGCTGTATTCACAAGACTCGAACTCGAGACCTTACTTAAACTGAAACAAGCCGCTTACTACTTGATCCAACTAATCGTTGGTAAGTGATTTGCTAAATCAAATTGAATAGGAAGCATAATGGTCATTTGGGTTGGGCCTGCTTCCCCTTTGGGCTTGTACTGAAACAATGGTAGTGTTTTTGAAGTCATCGTATTAATCAAACATGGTCCCAGGTGTGTACATTTTTGTAGGAGACAAAACAGAGCCAGCGATTGTACATCTGTCCTAATAATCTAATGAGCTTGTTTGGAACGTTTCTAAAAGTCAAGCACACGTTTAACAGTGTTTTTCCGTAAAACGAGACAATATCATCCATATATTTAACTCAGCTTGTATAAAAGTATTTCTCTACCGCGTTATCAAACGTGTCCAATATATGTATATAAGTGCAAGGGAGGGAGGACAAGAGGATGCATTCATTTAATTACCGATATTGTCTTAAGACAAAATTATTTTTAATAAAATGATATCTATACTTGAAGGGAAAAGGTGCCATCTCATCTATGAACTATTAAACAGTGGATCGTTACTAGATTCTCGTTTAATTGTTTTCTTAATGTTATTTTTCATTTTTAAAATTTCTCATGAATAATAAATTATCTAATAATAATAAGTTTTTTAGTCATACATTTGAATTATGTGATGAGCTTTAACATAATAGAGAATCTATGACCGTTCTGGTTTAAATCATGGTGCAGCTTTCAATCCCCGACATGTGTGACATAGAATCCATGTGCACACTTGATTAAATATAATTTATCCATGGTGTAGGCTGATTAAGTTTGATGGTCCATATATTTGGTTTGAATAATCAATAAATAAGTTATATTTCTATATATTTATTACCTTTAACCACTGTTGTCTGTATTTTATAAAAAAAACAATATGAATACATTGTTTGGTTTAGACTTAAGAGGTTAAATTCATAGATAATCTCTTTTTTAGTGCTAATATAAATATTTTTTTATAAATATTTACCTACACTTTGAAGACTCCCTCCTCGAGAGGCCATAGATTATGTAAGGGCCTGTTTGGTTAAGGAATTTTGGGCCCAGAATTGGAAAATGGACCCAATTCCAATGCCTAAACGCGTTTAACCCCCTGCAGCTACCCCGCTGACTCTAGCAAACTTTCCTCTTTCCACTGAAGTATTATTATCTTGATATTGAGCTAGAGTATTATGGTCCACCTTTAAAGCTTTCCTTACAATATTACCCAACTCTAGCATGCAATCTACATAATAACAATGCATAGGAAGGGTGGGAACTCATACCCAGGTGGCCAGCTTTTTCAACTTCTTGCAACAGTGGTTGAAATTGGGGCTTCACCTCTGTACAGTAAGGTAGTGTCCCTGCATAAGCCACGGTCCGTTGAATAGCCCTTGGAGCACAAAGAGATGTCCTTGGATCTGAATACATAATAGAAGTTTGGTAAATCTATTAGTTCAAACTTATCCGTTTTGAGAACCCAAGATATAATCATCTTCCATCATCCTGAGACTCGTCTTCTTTCCCATGAGAGTGATGATAACAGAATCCCTCCATGGCCTACATAATTCTTTCAACCTTTCATCTGGCGTGTCCAGCTTATGGGGCGTGTTTAGGAGTTTCTGATGATAAGAATGGAGTCATCATTTCCTCTTCTTCCCGGATCCATTCCTTCGCAAGCTCATCAAGATCACGACCAAAATCATTATCCTGCATCCCCAAAAGCTTAGCCTTGTAGGAAATCTGAGATCTCAAAAGGGGTTGTCTCTCTCGGTCCTCTAGGGGTTTTCCAGTTGTTCCACCATTTGTTTTTGCTTCCCCCATCACCGTATCTTGCTGTTATGAGTTTTCCTGTTGAACTCCATCTTCCTCCGTATCAATATTACTAAGGCATTCGCTTGATATTCATTCGCAGCACCTCGTCTTCTTCCTTTGAAGGTGAGGTTTCATCCTTAGGAGAGGTCCCATGGTTGATCGTGTTCTTGTCGTGCACACCCGTTTTCTCACTCTCTCTTACTAACTTTCTCACTCATCGTGTTCTTTCTTACATATGCAATTTTTTGTGAGTTTTTCCTACGGTCGTAAATTTTTGTTTGAAAATTCGACAATGATAATTTTAAGCAACTCTTATTTTTTATGTCTTTTCTCATCCCATATTCTTCAATCAAAATAATTGAACATAGTATTTTCTGTAAATCACCTGGGTTACCAATTTGAAGGATATATTAAATTTAATGTTTTATTTTACTTCAGAAGTTAAACCTTAAAATAGGTTGCTAGGTACAGGAGGAAAAGATAGCAGTATATTATTGGTTGCCATGTTCTACAGGTGCATGAAGTGAACAGGATTATTTCAATTTTCAACTATCATACAACTTGTTTTTCGGATTAAATTCTTGATATTTTTACATCAAATTTTGTTAGACTTACATTATTTTTTTTATCAAATTTAAAAAGTTATGGATTGAAACACTTCTGACTTCTGTAAACCAAAATACATAAATCTGAGGGGGACTGCATTTATAAAAAATATATAATAGTTATATGGACATAAATAAAATTCAAGGGTAAAATTTTTCATTAAATTTAAGAAAAGGTGTGTATTGAATTTAATAGATCCATTATCCATATGCTGTATAGCTTAGAATCACCTTATATATTTGTGTGAAAATCTGAGTTTATTTTTAATTTAAAACAATATTATTAATAAATTAATGTAAGATGAGAACTTTTATTTGAGTTGTGTAGATTTAGATGATCATGTACTAAATATATCATCTTTTAACAATACCATTATCAGATAGTCTTCCATCATCTTGAAGAAGAGTCTCACCAAATATTTAGTGCAATTCTAAAAAACTGCTCTACATCAATCTTAACAAATTCAATAAACAGCCCACAATTATAGAAACACCAACATTTTTTATAAGCATATATATATATATATCATTTTATTGGGCACAACTCTATTCAAGACTCTATTAGATATTAAATGTAAACTCATCTTTTAATACGTTTAAATCATATTTACCACCTTGTGAAAGAAAAACATATACACGGTCATGGTCTACAACACCGACCTGTCAAATTTTGGAAATCATAACTATAATCTTGTTAAAAACCTAGTTCGATGGAACACAATTTTAAGGACCCTATTAAAAAGTGTAGATTATAGCTCCAGTCCAATTTCACCTGCTTAAAATTTCCACAATTAGGAAAAAGAAAAGCACCCAGACAAGCTTGAAAACTGATCCGTAAACAAGTGCAGAATATTAGCCCCGCACTAGTAGATTCAAGTGAACAAAGCCATTTTCAAAGAATGCAGAAAATTGTACTCAATTTCTACTCCCGTCCTTTGCTTCGGTGTATCGTACAAGACAAGGATTTTATAGTCAACATAGGTATGCTAGTTATTTGCCTAGTTCAAATGGGGTGTGGGTGGGTTTGAACAAATCAAATGAATATGGAACAAAAATCAATGATGTGGAAAATATATTACCTGGCGTAAATACAGATGGTATAGATCTCTTCTAATACACTTGATCATTCTGGCGGGGCCTCAGTTGAAATTGGTATAAGCCACCCCAGGGCTGTGTTAGAAGAGTGTTTTTCTGCGTATTTCATAGAAAGCAGGATCATTGACTCACCTTGCAGGTTCGAAGATAAGGATGATCGTACTTGACATATTTGGTCCAGTAAGAGCGATACTTAGTCATCCCAATCTCTAACCATGGCTTCATATTGCCATTATAGTGAACAACTGCAGCTTTCTCAATCTCTGATCGATCTACACTTGGGTTGTAACCCAAACCAAGTACATGCCATGATTTATGTAGGGGATGTGTCAGCCCATAAAATGTTATTAGGCCAGGTGGTAAAGTCCCCAGCTTCCAAAGCAGCCTATCTTCGTTCTGGATTGAAACAGGAAAAAAAACAATGGTCACAGAAAGATTAGTTATCTCATCTGTTCAACTTCACTGTGAGAAATGGAATGGTGTAAACTGTAAACCAAGGGATGCTGAACGGCTCACCATATTCTGCCACTTATGATAAATGCCAGTGATGTCCTTCCTTTTCCACTCCTCCAGATCAAAAATATTCATTCCATATGCCCAACCGCAAGCATTTGGATTAAAATGTCTAGCAATATGCGGATTAGTAAAGTTCAGATACTTGTCAAATCGGTGAAAGCTCTCACCACATGTTTCAACTGCACCATTCACTTTCCCATTAAGATCCACACCCCACAACCCAGTCAAATCCTTCTGAACAACAATGTCATCGTCCAGAAAAAGGATCTTATCCAATTTCGGATATACTTGAGGGAGATAGAACCTTAGATGGTTGAGCATGGAGAGATATTTTGGATTTCTGTACTTCAGATTAGAAGCACTAGAAGAAAGTGTGTTTGGATGGCCCGCCTTGAAATAAAACTCCTTCATGCTAGCAGATTCAAGTTGCCGCAATACAGGGCAGTAGGATGAATTTAACCACTTAAATTCATCCACATTTTCAACATGTATTGTAGCTTTGCCAGGAGGGTTTAACAGAAACCACATGTTCATGGCTGCATAGTTCAATTTATCAGTAACAAGGTGGAAAACGTGCTTTGAAGGATCCTACAATGTCAAATAAAAGAAAACAAAGGCAGAGTTAGATATATCGTGATTTTTTAGTTTTGCTGCCCAAACATAAAAATGGGCATTCAGAAAGAAATAATGCACTCATGAAAGACACATGTACACACATGCCAAAACAGGAAAACGCAGCCTGAGTCACCTTGGCATTCTTAATGGTTGAGTTAACAACAACAGATGTAGCCAACACATTGTCGGAGAAAAGAGCATAATGGTAGAGATTTGGATTTTCCAAATTCTCACTTTTAGGAAAATTTCTCTTTTCTGAAGGAAGGAGGTAGTAATCTATGGAAAGCTGCAAGGATAAGCAGTGAATTCCATTTGGAATGGTCTTGGCAGCCAACTGACTGAGGAAAGTGCTCTGTTTCTTCAAGCTCCTAACTTGCTCATCAGCAGTTACAAGCATTGCCCTCAATTTTCCAGTGATCAGTTTGCAGTCATACAAATGCTCTTTTGCTTTCGACAGTAGCTGGCCCATAGCCCTGATGCTCTCATGCACACTAGAAATTTTTTGAAAATGTTTAGTCAAGACTAGTCAGAAATATCAGAGAAAGAAGATATAGAAATGCCAATACATGATATAAAATTGAGAGAAAATTACACAGCCAGATAGTGCACTACCCTCTATGTAGGTCAGTATCAGCCGATGCCTCGCCTAAAGCATGTTGACTATCTTTAAGTTGAGACAGCAATTCTTGATACAGTTCATGATTGTTTTTCATCTTTGCAATGCTTAAATACACCTTAGCCATAATCATTTGGTCCCGCATCAACCGTACAGTCGAGTCAGAATTTTCATTATCCATTTCTTTCCTCCAAATGCTATACTTACCCAGAACTGCTGAGTCAACTGATTTGGAGCGTTCAATAGCAGCATTTTCAAGTTTTACAAGTACTTCATCATCCTGTTTAACCAACTCAGCAGCACGCTTTCTACGCCTTCTATCAATCAATTGCTGTAAATAAGATTACTGAAAAGTATTAGAAAGAAATTATTTACATTAATTGTCAAGTTTCAAGCACTGCTCCTAATTTCCAAAAGAATTGACCCAAAAAATGATCAAAGACACTCTCACCCTTCGTGCTTGTTGCGCAGGACTATCAGCTCCCTGCTCAATCTTCAGGCTTCCTTGTCTGCTATGCATTGTTGGCTGGTTTAATGTTTAATAAAAAAATACAAAAAACGTGAAAGGGGGTTAGCAGCAACATAACAATATTTTATGTCTGCATAAATGAAAAGATATAATATTAAGAACAAATGTTGGGCAAAAGAACATCGATCCTCTAACCTGAAATGAAGTATTTGAATGCTCCAACTCAACAAGTCTCCAGGAAGCAGAAAAATTGTTTTTTCTGAAGTTATCAAGATTTAAAGGCCCCATATCATTTGTACTGGCATCAATTACGTCAAGAACCTAAAAGGAAATATTAATTGCAATGCCAGAAAGTAAGATATAAACAAAAACTACCCACAAAAAATGAAGGGATATGGTTTAAAAGTAAATCCACATCAGCTTGTACGTACCTCTTTTGAAAAAAGAGATCTGAGGTCATGCAATGCCTGCCATTCTCTCCAATTGGAAGCCTGCAGCAGTCAACAACTCTCTCTAAGAAGTACATATGAAAACAGATACAAGCTACATCAAGAATCTATTAGATATATAACTACTAATGCTGGGAATGCATAAACCAGGATACCTGTTTGCTTGGAATAGTTGAAATGCCATGTTGACCTGAACAAAGCATTTGATATTATCAGGGGTCGAACTTAAAAGGTCTTAAACTTTAAAATATGCAGACGGAAAGAAGTGTCCTTTAGGTGGTTAGAACTAGGGAAGATGAAACATTAAGGTAATTCAAGAAAACTACAATCTCAGTCAGGGACTTTCAACTCCATTCTGGTTCTCACATATTCACGGTCTGAGAAGTGACAACAGAGAATGAAAACTCACTAAGCCATAGGACATTATGAAGCACATCTACAGATAAGCATAACACAAACATCATGCACGAAAGAACATTATGAAAGACCACCAACAAAAAACAAACAGATCAAACATTTTTAGGGCTTGTTTGGAATCAATTTTGAGAATAGCTTTTATAGATTCCGAGGTAAAACCTATGTTTTGGAGATTAGATTTTGGAGAATAGCTTTTACAGATTCTAAGGCAAAATCTAGATTTTGAAAAGTAATTTATGTTTGGGAAGTTATTACCTTTTACGGATTCCGAGGCAAAAAGTAGGTAGGAAAGAGGAAAGAGCTTGTTTGGAATCAATTCTGAGAATAGCTTTTACAGATTCCGAGGTAAAACCTATGTTTTGAAGAATAGATTTTGGAGAATAACTTTTACAGATTCCAAGGCAAAATCTAGGTTTTGAAAAGTAATTTATGTTTGGGAAGTTATTAGCTTTTACGGATTCCGAGGCAAAAAGTGGGTAGGAAAGAGGAAAGAGAAAAAAAGAAAAAGTAGGAAAGAGGAAAGAGAAAGAAGGAAAAAAGTAGGAAAGAGGAAAAAGTGAAAAATGAATAAAAAGTAGGAAAGAGAAAACCTAGGTTTCAAAACCTAAGTTTCAAACCAAAGTTTTGTATCCAAAATAGCTTTTCAGAAAAAAATTTGCACTTGGACAAAACCTAAATTCTGGATCAAAATCTAGATCTAGGTTTTGATCCATAACCTAGGTTCTGGAATTTAATTCCAAATAAGTCCTTAGAGTTAAAATCCTGACATAATAGGTCATAAAATATAATAGCCAATAGGATAATAGGATTGTGAAGCCAAGTAGATGAGAAACTATGGCAGAAAGGGAGATTCTGCGAAGCCAATAAGTGTGTGTGTGACCTCATTCTTTACATTTTATGAATAAGGTAGTCCTATCAAGATGTGGCTATGAAACTCCTATGTCTAAAATCAAAGGGGAAAACAAGAAGCTACAAAACTCTTGTTCATTTAAAAGAAAACAGACCACTTATTACACTATTGCAGCAGTTGCAATTCTTGATCCACAAACCTATGCATAAAAACCTTCAAATTATCAGTGACTATGTTCATGGTATTTCTTTCTTGCTCCAAATTAATTATAAAAAATAAACTCAATGAACTCCTAGCAAAATCTACCTCAAAACAGAGCTTAGATACTTCAATTGAGAACCACTCAAGTAAATTAGAACCAAAGCACTAAGTCTCCAAGGAGCTTTCCACATTATTCAAGATAAGATTAGGCATCCCATAAAACCTTGGATTCCATCAATTGGCAGTCCTCGGAGAGCCAATACCTCTGTGGCTACACTCTTAGTAAGCAGCTAAAGCTTGTATCTCAAGAAGTTCTTTCATACAAAATCAAGCTGACAGTGGTGACACAACCTCAAAACATAAAGCCAAGTTCTTACAATTACAATATGTAGCTTTTGAAAGGGGCAAAAACAAATCAGCCCATAAGGTTCATGTGAGCCGGTAATCTCTACAGGGCTCAAGCATCATGGACCTTCACATGATGCTTTCGTTGATAGTTCAAGCCCAGTTCCCTGACACTTCAATTGTCAACATAGCACAAGCTCTTGTGTAGGATGAAGATTGAACCACAATATCAGTGCTGAATTTTTCAATTATTTGACAATTTTTATATGTTTGTTCAAATCATGGACATGACAAAAGCCCTTCCTTCCCCTTCCCTTTAGATTGCAATGTCACTTAATCAAAAACCCTTTTTTCACTTAGGGTAACTGAAACACGCTGGGTCAGTCCCTAATACATTCAATCTTGTTATTTTGAAAAGGATAAAGTTCAGACCAAAGCCACGGCTTTAATCTTGCTAAAAACCAATCTAACTCAGTTTGTTTTCCAATAAGCAATGCCTGAGCAATCCGCCACTAACAAATTGTGCAGAAAAATGATAGAACTATTGTACCAACAATCCTTTCTAAATATACGTACATGCACAGCTAAATATATTAGACAAATGATGTGTGTGTTAGGTAACTCCTTCTTGGGGTCCCAAAATGCATTTTGGATCCAAAAGTCCGTTAACTTGCAAACTCTAACATTTGGTAACTCCTTATTTCAAAATACATTCTAAGTACAAAAATCCTTTTTGGCGGAATAAATGCACTTTGAATTCAACGTTTATCCAAACATAAATACCTTATGCCTAAATGCATTCTTCCAACGGTTTTTCATACGGGCACGATATACATTCTATAAGCATGTAAAACCCAATAAAATAATAGCATAGGAAATAAACATCTCTTCATTGTCACTATCTTCAGCAATGAAGATATCTATGAATTTTTTAAAAGAAAAAAAATATTTATCCCACTGAACCAACCTATTCTCCAATCTCTTCATTATCTACTTTCCACCAACTTTGATAAATGGTGAGTTCCCAGCATCTAGAAACTTACCGATCTCTCCTACTCTCTCTGTTAAGCAAGCATCTCACTTAATGGAGGAGAATAAAAGCCAGGGAGGAGAATCTCCAATATTCAGAAATAATCTTCTTCATTCATGCCAACTTGAATACACTAGGAGATATATATATAGAGAGAGAGGGGATGACTTAACTGATCGTGGACGAAACTGACGCCTAAATAACAGCCTACTGATGCCCCACTATGCCACTAACATATAAACTGAATCTTTACTTGATTAACAATAAATAACAATTATGACTAAGTCAACAACAACTTATTTCCTATATTTACGCCACTAATCTGTTCAGCATCCTATCATTACTCCCTCCCTTGAAAACCACCTTGTCCTCAAGGTGGAATATGGGCTGGAGCTTCTTCCACAAGTTCGATCGAAACTGGAACAGGGTCGCCGTCCTCGTCGACCTTGAGCAGTGAGAATGGACCAGAGCAACAGAGGCCAGGTCTGAAAGGAGAGCTGCACGGAAACAGAGCCCTTTGTCTCACCGTTGCTGTTTGATCTCGTCCCACGGATGTGGCGACGGCGTGGTTGACTGCGACGGGAGGAGAGGGGGCACGGGCGTGGCAGACGAACTAGAAAGGGGAATGGTAGTCGTTGTTCGGCCTCGGGTTGGGTTATCACTTGGAGTAGATTGGGCCAATTCGCCTTGGGCTTGGGATGAAGTTTCAAGTGGAGCAAACTGGTTGGGATAAGAAATGGGCTTGGGCCCACGATAAAGCATCTGCTTCTCCATCTCCAGGGCGAGGCTTGACGCACGATGAGCAGACGACGAGCGACACTCTTGGACCAAGAAGCAGCGTTGACGGCAAAGTGGACTGGAACAACACGAACTAAACGGACGACGCAGTGATGACGATGTGAACGGGGTATTCGCCGTGAGTGGAGTTCTGGCCGACGGACGAACTGGGCACGAATAATTGGGATCAACAACGAGCTCCACGAACAGAACGGTTGCAACGAAAACGAGGGAACTGGACTACAACGGGACAACATGAACTCCGAACGATGAAAACTGGATAGCAGGAGAACTGGGCACGAACGGGACGACGTGAACCTCTGACGCAAAAGGGGACGAGTTCTGGACTGACTACTCCAACGTTTGTGAACTTGACGACGGTGGACTGCGGCTATGGGTATGGATTCTTCAAAAAAAACTGAGGTCAGAGTCTGATTGGCTCTGATGATCTGGAATAAGACGGCCAGACTTGGGAGTAGCTGGAAAAGTGAGGTCACCATGGTTGATCAAAAGGAGGCTCTGATACCAAATGGTGAGTTCCCAGCATCTAAAAACTTACCGATCTCTCCTACTCTCTATTAAGCAAGCATCTCACTTAATGGAGGAGAATAAAAGCTTAGGAGGAGAATCTCCAATACTCAGAAATAATCTTCTTCATTCATGCCAACTTGAATACACTAGGAGATATATATATATAGAGGGGATGACTTAACTGATTGTGGACGAAACTGACACCCAAATAACAGCCTACTGATGCCCCACTATGCCACTAACATATAAACTAACTCTTTACTTAATTAAAAATAAATAACAAACAATTATGACTAAGTCAACAACAACTGATTTCCTATATTTGCGCCACTAATCTGTTCAGCATCCTATCAATAACACCACAACTGTTGCTTGTTAACATTTTCAATCTTGCTTTTAAATGTCATAAAACAAAGTCATTTATACCAGCTTACTAATCTCACTCTCTCTTTCAATTTTTGTTGTACTTTCTGTCACCATCACCTCCTTTCGTTTCTTTCTTCTCATTTAAGTTGATGCAATTTTATTGAATTTTCCCCTTTATGTTTCTCTTAGTCCATCCTCCTCTCATCCACACAGAAAAAGTCACCATCACTTCCTTTATTTTCTTTTTGCTCATTTAAGTTCATGCAATTTTCTTGAATTTTCTTTTTATGTTTCTCTCAGTCCATCCTCCTCTCATCCACACACAAAAAAATCGAACATCAAATTTTAATTCCACACATCATTTCATTTATGGCAACCGCAACAATGGCATATTCCCTTTTCAACTTTACTCCGCATCACTGCCCTCTCTGACCACTAAGTAACAGTTTGCTAAGGCTAAAAAATGGACACAGCATTCTAAGCATGAGATTATCGGAAAGGATTTGCAAGGTTAACAATATTCAGAGACCAGGGTCTCAAAGATCGCTGCCTCTGAGGTTAGCTAGATGTATGGTATGTGTTTTGCCAAATCCAGGCTAATTCTTAAACCTTCCAAGTACAGCTTGAAATTTCACCCATGCTTCAGAGTCTAAACATATGTCTATCGTATAACTTCTCCGACAAAGAATTTATTCTAAAAGAATATTGCTTTTCTTGAGTTCATAACCTGCCAAGCTTTATTTATATTAACGAAAGATCGGTACATTGGTAAGTAATGAAACGATGAACAAAGCTAAGAACTCCTTCACCAAAGTATGTACAAGGAACAAGCATAGACAAAGCAAGAGATACATCTTAGACAAAAGAATATTCAAATAACTATGACCAACATTCTCAACACCTAATAAAAGAAGAAATCAAAGATTGAATTGACACAAATTGTCAAGAATTTTAGAAGATTATATCATCCTCAACAGAGATGATATCAACATTTAAATGACTTAGATTACTTCCCATTCCTCTATTATCTTATCCATCATCTCATAACAAGATTTTGTCTTGTAGAACTTGAAGCCATTGCCTTTATTGAGTTTTCTGCATTATAATGTCAAATACATCTCCATTGACACTGTAACCACACTGCATTTTCTATGTTTGCTAATTTGACTGAGCCTTGTGGCCTATTTGAAGAAAGTGCAAACAAGTGACGTTTTCCATAACTTTCCACATCATATTTATTGCTTGCTTTTAATACTTTTAATATGTCTTGCCATCACTTTGCCTCGCCCTCTTTGAGGCTCTTTCTCCTAGGACAACCAGACTCAGCACCTTTGATGTTCTGCTCTCCTGAAATGTTCTTTTGTTTTTTTTTTAAGGCCACTCTCCTATATAATACAACTTTGATTGAAAGTTTCCAAGCTTCTCAACAATACCCCTATATCAGCCATACATAGTATCAAATATCAACTACAAGCACCCATAAAAATTGCGGCATCATACCATCAATAATCTACGGAAGCACCATATAATCTTTCTACTTCCGCAAGGAGCAGAACTAAAGTGCGCTCCATTGAGCCTAAATCTGGCGACCGCAATTATCAAACAAATAGCCCTTTCCTTATCCTATTGCCCCCATGGCAGCGGATAGGAAATGACAAATATTTAAATCCAAATATGCACACAGGTAAGTAGCAATACCAAAGATTCAACCTGGAATCGGTTTCCTAACCAGTCAAAGCGAGAAACTATCGTAGAGATACGAAAAGACATCCTAATCAAACAAAAAAGAACAATAAATATCAACCAAAAACTAACAACATACACTTAATTAAACACCACGCGATCACCATTTACTCGCTGAGATCTGCTAATTAATGTTGGGATTGTATTAAATCCTAGAGTAAGGGGGAAAACATTCGAGAACCACAGAATCGAGAACTAACCCGCAAAGAAAAGCACACTAGCAACGAAAAGCAAGGGCGCAAGAAAACAGACAAAAATGAAAGCCAGAAGAGGGCAATGAGATCCCTTGCTTCTATTTCTGCTGACAAGTAGCCCTCTCTTCGGCGTCATTGTGGATCAAGACCTTGAAAAGAAAAACCACAAAAAAAAAAAAGGCAAGATAAACCCAGAGTGAGAAAGCAACATTTGAAGAAAAAAACAACAAAAGTTAAAAAGGAAGTGAGAAAATTACAGGTCTAATTGCAGAAGGAACTGATTGAAGTGTAGCTTGTGAGTGACTATGGTATAATGCTAGTCAAAATCCATCAACAGCGAAAGAAAAACAGAGCGGAGAACTACAATTCAGACACAATGCAAGTGGTCAAGAGAAAAGGGACGCAAATCAATGCGTAACTTGGCTTGCTCAAAGTGACAAGTCGCAGAAAGATAATCAGAGATAGAGAAGAAGAAAGAATAATGGAGATGCAGGTCCATCTATCAATCCGACAGAGAGGCAATTATTTAGACAATTTTATTTTACTGTTTATTAATTATTAATTAATTGATAACGGCACGTAGCGCGGACCATAACGACGTCGTTGCGTATGCTACCTAGCGATTGGCTTTTGTGAGTGTCGGTAGGAAATATAATAGAAATTTTTTGACCAAAATTTACTAAAACAACTATATCTCTAATCTCTAATAATAATTACATCTCCTAAACGAATTATTACTTAAATATATTGATAAAAATTTTGTCCCAAAAATTGTATAAATAATTAACTATTGTTAGCATGGAAAATAACCAAGGGGTGAATTAATTAGTTTTAAAAAAATTTAACTTAAAAACTTCACAACTAAATATGAAATTCCAAAGATAAAAAACAAATCACCAAAGAAGTTAAGTTGAGGGAGAGAAAAAAGTCAACACAATGGCCTTTTTGGCTTACATCCATTCTCCATGCCATCTCTAAGATTTTCAATTACTTTGTTTTTAAGATTTATCGACTCTTAGCGCTTTTACAAGGTGAAGATCACAGTCCCTCTTAACACTACAACCTTTCAAAATTCTACAATCTTGAATCCCTCTCTCAAAAAGATAATGAAGTTTATAAATATTCTCTCACAAGAAATAAATATTAAACACTGAGGAATAAATGCTATGAGAGTATAACAAAAGAAGTAGTATAATGAATTTTAGTTCATAGGTAGTTCTAGTAGTTCATCCACGTTTAATACTCTTCTATTTATAGTTGAGTTATCATAAATGTCCGTTAGAAAGAGCCTTTTTTTCGTTACTCTCAGTTTCATCGTTCAAAAGTTTAGCATTAAGTGCTCGAACATATAGCAATTGGTCGTCAATGAGAATTGATCCGTCATGTTAAACGCTGGAGAAGTCTTATATGACCCATACCATATTGCTAAGTTAGTTGGATAAACAGTTATCTAGGCAAGTATGGCTTATGACAGTTAAGCATAGTTAGAAAAATATTTCAATTAAGTCGATGCTCTGAAACAAAAGGTAAGCTAAGAGAGATAAAGTCAATGGGTCCGTTTAAAAACGCGGTGGGATAAGTAACTTATTTGTAGAAGGACTTATGGAGAAGTAAGATTGGAAATAAGTCAGATTGTAAAAGTGATTTGTGTTTGGGAAAGCGGTAGAAGAAGTGACTTATTTGTAAAAGCTTAGGATTTCAGCTTGTTAGCAGAAGTAACTTATTCCTACAAGTGACTTATTTTCATAAGACTTCCCAAACACTGCAAAAAAGTGAACATCAACTTTTTTCCACTTTTGGCAATGTGCACCACACTTCTGGGTGGGGAAAAGCATTGCCAAACACACTGAATAAACAAGGAGGCTCTTCACTGCTCAACCAGAGGTATAGGGCCAATTGGGCTATCTGAAGCCAAAAGTAAATTTTCGGTGAATACAGTCATATGAACATACTTGTCTGAATTTAAGAAAGTAATCTAAATGATTTAACTACAATAAATATCGTAACAACAAATCTTAGTTTCTGCAGGGTATAATCAAGTTATATTTGAAACTGCATAATAAATCATTTCTAAGAGAATTTCAATTACATAACAAAACCACACATTTGACAAAATCTATTTAAAAATCATATTCAAATCTCAAATTTTCGTAGGACTTAAACAGAACAGGACGTTAGGCGTGGACACACAGTCCACGAGGGTAAATCACTGGGCATAACTCGAGGCCACAAAAACAGGCATGAACACTGTTCACGAGGTTAAGTATCAACAGGCGTGGCTCAAGGTCACGAATAACAAGCATGAGTTGATACCCATGAATAACAGGCGAGCTCGTAATTGACCATGGTGCACCAAGAACTAACAGTGCTGCTGTTAGTAACCAGCATTCTGTATTCAGTCCTCTTAAAGACATTTTCCAAGCATACATGGGATCAATTTTCAATAGTAAAACTATTTTGGAATGCTTTTTAATAAAGATCCCAGCATGAAAGTTTATAAGTAATATTTCAAATCATTTTCAGGCATGCATGGAGTATATATCATTTGAATATCATTTGTTTTCACTATATCCATGCATGAAATCTCAGTTACAATTAAATACTTCAAATGATGCAATGCTCAAAATGCCAAAGTTCTTATTTCAACTTTTGCAACAAAAATATGTCAAGTTTTCCTTTCAATTGCATAAATGAATATCCAATATAAATAAAAATTCAGAAAAAATAAATCATCTTAAATAAAATCCATAAATCTTACCCCTTTGCAATATCAATAACAAGATTAGATAATTTCGATAAATTTTCATTAATGAAATCATGCTTAAAAGACAAGAATTGAATTAAAAATATGAGATGAGGTAAAATGTACTTTATAAAATTTATAATTGGACACTATTCACTCCTTTCTTTCCTTCAGCTTTCAACTCATCTTCTTCCTCTCCTAACAATAATATATACAATATTTAATCAGCACTAATAATATTTCTAAATTTATAACCAATTTCAAAAAATCATAACTTATTCCATAAGAGCCTGAATGCAATGGTTCAAGTTTCTATTTAAAGCTCTCTACATGCTCTTATAAGGAAAATTACCATTAAAAATTTACTATCAACCCATATTCCAAAATTAGTACTCCAAAGTTCTGATTATTTGCCAACTTTTTCATATTTCCAGATTTCAAACCCAAATTTTGATAATCCATAACTTACAATTTACTTATCCAAAAATTGCATTCTAGGACTCAATTTAAATCTTATCATGACTACTATTTTCTTGCCAAATTTCATGGTCTATAAAGACCATTTGTCCAATTCAAAACCTACTCAAAGTCAGCTGCTCATTAGAAAAATACTGTTTCCCAGTTATTTGAACCAATTTGAAAAATTCATAACTTACACTCTTCTAATCCAAATAATGTGTTCCACGACTTGATTTAAAGTTTCAGATGTGCATTAAATGCTCACAAAATCTAAGGGCAAAGGAGTTTTTTAACCAGTTTAAAACCCACTCAAGGTCCACTGTCCAACAAACCCATTTGCTCTCTTCTTAATTGCTTTTATTTCAATAACCTTACCACTTCGCTACTTTCTTAATCAGCTTATCTAACTTAACCAAACAATGCCAAAATGTAATTCTTGAATCATTTAGTTCAAGAGTCCATTTCCAAGAAATAAATCCTCAATTTCAGTTTATAGAATATATATATATATATATATATATGCACACAAGCTTATGCACAAAGGGAAAACACTTATGATTATTATTTAATATAAGAATACCAAACAGTGGGTTTGGGTTCAAGAATCACTTTAAATCCCACCTAACAGCTTCCTTGCTCTCTGAAATAAAATAGTCTAAACACTTTAACATTAATCATTATCTAAACCAATACAAAGAGCACTTTAATATCTCGTTTGAAAAGCATCTCAACATTCCTTTAAATTCCAAATCCCAATTCACAGTGTGTTGTGTGTACAGCTATACAAGCATGAATATGTACATACATATACAATATATATATTTACGTCACCATAAGCTTTATTCTCAACTCTAGCATCTTCCAGCATCAATATCTACATTAAAATCATCATTTTAAACCCTTCATGCATGCTTTAATTAGAAAATCATAGATGACGAAGGTATTGTTCACATGAACAATAACGTGAACGGTACCAAGAGCTTCAGTTCAATAAATCCTCAGAAAAGTTTGCATCAAGTGCTTCATATAATTTAAGGAAGCCATAATATTTCTTATAACTTGATTTAATCGGTAAAACCTTACTTTTTCAATCCTAATTCAACCCTTGAAATCCCAAAATGACAACAATAGAAGAATTTGAAGGTAGATGAGTGTTTAGGAGACCCACCTGAACCCGAATCCTTGCTTATACTAGCGAAAGCGCTCTCGTCCAATCATAAATCATGGCAACACACGCAGTTGCTCTCTCGTTCTCTCTCCTCGTGTCTCTGATCTGATGAAAGGACGAAGAATGGAAAATAAAATAGAAGGTGTCAAGGGGGGCTATTAAGTGTATGGGAGGGTAAAATGACAATTTTTCCCTCCCATACTTTTCCTTTGCAATCCCTCTATTTTTTCTTCCAAAATATTACAATTTTTAAGTATTATTGGAGTAAGAGAAGAATGGCTTGAGTGTTTTACAAACTACTTTCATCTTTATTCGAGTATCACTGCAATCGAGTGAGAGTCTAAAAATTTCCTTCAGTTCCTAATGTTATTAGTACAAGTGAAAGTTGAAAAATAAAACTTCTCGATGCTTGAATGAAGGTCTGCTTTACTCAATTGAAGTGAGTTCTTCGCTTTCTTACCAACTTGAGTAAGGGTGAGAGTGAAGGTGAAGCCTTTACTACTTGAGTGAGATTTCTCTCACTCCAATGAAAGTTTCTTTTCACTCATATACTCCACTCGTGTAGCCTTGAAAGTGAGTCATTGAAATTCCATTACTCGAGTGACCAATGACTTACTGGAGTGAAATAATTTTAACACTCTTAACTTTACTCGAGTGAATTTGAAAGTGAATGAATAAAACTGTATTTTTGAATCTTACTTAAGTGAAAACATTGTGACTTGAGTAAAATGCTTTCTCAAAAGAATTTTTAAGTATAGAACATCTTTACTCGAGTGTAAAAAGCCTTACGTGAGTGTTTTATAGAAACATCCATTTTTCAAAATAATTAAACTAAATGCAATGATTCTAATTGTGTGTACAATTGGATAAAAATGTAGATGATGAAACAAAAATTATATCATATATAAAAATGATAAAAATACAATAAGTATTAAATTAAAAATTGAAACAACGTATAAAAACTAAAAAATTATGCAAAGAATTATCGTCTAGGAACATCTCATACACAAGAGCTTCTAATTTTCCCAAACATATACGGAAAATGGGAAGAGGGAGTTCTGCAATTTCTGCATAAGCCCGTTGAGGTAGCCAAACATCTGGAATGGTTGCTAACATAGCCTATGTCCATTCTGTATCACTCACTGAGTCCAGTGTCATTTGATCCAGATCATATGCCTCCCTAGCCCTCTGGATCTAAGCTAACTAAAACCCTCATCCTTGCAGAGGGGTGCTCTCGGAGTCCTCGGATGTTAACATCTAGTATGCGCTTTAGAAAAGCAATCCTGTCAAACATAGGGCCTTCATATCGGTTATCCCCTTCATATTCTGGTAGTTCTTATGCTAGTCCTTTCTCTTTTTCTGACACCTCATTCGAATCTTGAAATGATTCAACCACATTTGAACCAGTCTCCTAAGGTTCCTTCTTATCCTGTTCTCCCGCTAGCATACTTGGCCCTTTAGGCTCATTCATAAACGATGCTTCCAACAATTGCTTTAACCACTCATCACATCACAGCCTTTTCTTTGTTGGTAGTTCCTCTCTTTGCCTCTTAGCTAGAATTGTAGGTTTTGGTTCCTCTCTTTGCAATGGCATCTTAGTTAGGCTGCAGGCTTTGGTTCCTCTTCTTGCTGAAAATACATCTTTATATCAAGATCTTCTTCTTCACAAAGATCTCCTTGATTTATGGATGGCTCAGAATGCAAACTTATTTCTGGGGTATCAGTAAACTCTGTCTCGTCCTCATGATGAAGTGATTGTGTCACCTCTATACTTTGCTTTTTTATGCTTAGCTAGTCCCAATAATCCATATAACAATAAGCATAAAGCATAACTCACTAACATGCCACCAATTTATATAACACATCACTTAGCATATTGCATAGCCAAGCATAATATATCAAACACTAGTGCACAACACAACAAATAACAATGCACAACATAATAAATAACAATGCACATATTGCATTAACAAATCCAATCGAATCCCAAACCTTTGCTCTGATACCAACAAATGTAACACACCTTAACTAATCCCTTTGTCCTCACTTTATATCTATATGGAACCACTCTTAGGCCTTGAATAGCTTAAAAAGCCAAAAGAAATCAAATATGAAAATTTCACTTTTGGGGTTACTATTCACATAATTTTAGCCCAACTTTGGAAATTCATAACTAATTCTAGAAAAATCGAAATTGAGTGTTCCAATTTCTATTTGAAGCTTATAAGATCCTCTATAGGGGAAAAATACTTATTGGGTCAGAAACTTGCCCAATCAATACAGTTTATTGTGTGAAAAACTACTGTTCATTTGGTAATTTTTCATTTTCCCAGGTTTTTCAGGATTTTCTTCAAACTTTGGAAAATCATTTCTTTGCGTACAAAACTCCAAATTCAGTGTTCTTTAGTTAGTTTTAAAGCTTGTTATATGAACTATTTTTCTGAAAAATTTGTGCCTATTTAAAGTTTATTTGCCCTATTTTACGTCAATCCAAAGTCCATGGTTTGACCAACTTCCTAACCACTTTTTACTCAAACTTACCACTTCATATTCTCATATTTAGGCATGTCCACTTTTAATTTCATTTAATCATGATTAACCATGCATTTGAGTATAACTAAAGCATGCTTTCACTACTACTTAGCTGTAATATCCACCCTTTTCTGTAAACTAACATAGAGGCCAAATCGTTAGTTAAGAGATGAGATAAGGCCCAGAAATAAAAGTACAAAAAGAAGAGATGTCGATGGACCAAAAAGACCCTGGTCAATTTAGTCCTAAGACTTTGAGATTTCTAAAGATGTAAGCCAGGGACATAAATGTCATTAGATATATAGACCAAGGGCAATATGGTCATTGGATAAAAGAGGCCAATCCAGTAGTTAAAAGTCAAGTTAAAACCCACGGATAGATAGTTCATAAATGAAATAAAGTGATAGGCCGGAAGTCGCAGAATCAGAAT
>JANTPZ010093636.1:0-26422 GCA_025593235.1 Vachellia pachyceras | reverse complement strand
AGATTTGGTTCTCATGGTTTCCCTGAGTTATTGACAGTTTAAAACACATTAACAAGAAAAATTTATAACTAAGGAAATGAAAAGTCAATACGCTTTATAGTGCTTCATACCGAATGTGTTGCCAAAGTCAGTCCATATCGCAGCATTAATCAATTGGCTGCTCTCTGCAATACCAATCACCTCAACATAATTCATAGCAGGAACCTGTGGCAACCCTTTTACCGTTAGCTGGCTGCCATCTGTGGATTTTCCAATGGTAATACCACCATCAGATTGATGAACTTGAACCACGGCCCGAACTTTCTTCCCTATGAAATTGGGAAGCAACTCCGCATTTACAAATGCTGCAGGATTTGACGTGTCCATGGCCTGAAATCAGGAAGCAACCAAAGTGAAAAGAAGTAGGTAAGGTCTAATGTCCTTGATGCAATTCTTCTATAGAGAAAGTGCAATATGCATCTCGTGATTCTTACTCTAATGCTTTAATTACGAAGATGAAAATCACAAAATACTTCTAATAGTTAAACAATAACGGCTTGAGATGGAGATCTCCGCAAGTTGTCAAATGACATGTTGAATATATCAAGAAAACGTGCCAAAAATAAAAGCACGGGTAAATGATTTTGTTTTGATGTCGTTATGCTGTTTTTCCTTGTGTTGGCAAGAAAATATGGAGCAGTATGTTGATGTGATTCAGAAATATGCTCCAACCCATATCAGATTATATTGAACATTTTAAAAATAATAATAAAAAAGATAGATAGACAAAGCTAGAAAGAAGAATCTCGAGTCATACAGGAAATTCCACAAGCAGAAGAAGTGCACAAATGAAAAGCAAGAATCCATAATCCACCAGACACACCTCACATGCGAATAGAGAAAAACAAAAGCGCAGCACAAATATAGTATCTTGGAATCAAAAGGCTCATCTCAAACCCATAATTCTATATGAGAGCCAGTCTCTTTGCAAAGAATCTGAATCAAATGCCGAAACAAGACTTCGTTTTTTGGGTGAACGAATCAAATCAGAACTTCACGAACAATTAACAATTCAAACATTCAAAACCAAACATCTTTCAAAAGGAAGACAATGAAGGGAAGATAAATTGCTGAGAAGATTAACTTTGGGAACTGAAATCACAAAAGCATACGTTAAACCCAACCCGACCGAAACTTTAGCAGGAAGATCGAAATGCACAAAAATTCAGAGAAAGAGAAGAGATTTTCGAAGGAGAAGGGAAAATAAAGCCTCTTACATGTGACTGATGCAAAAACCGGAAACCCTATTGCGTTCTTTCTCGAGGCCGCTTTGACGGTTTTCTGTGAAGAGTGGAGCAGGAAAGGGCGGGAGCGCCCTAATGGGACTCTCTTTTTTGGCGGGAAATAATTTTGGCAATTGCTTGTGTTTCTTACTGACTCCGTTTGAAAAAACAGTGGAAAAGTATTTTTACCATTTACGAGGTAAATGTGTGAAGAAGATTATCTCGTTTTACAGAAAAACACTATTGAAAGTACTTTTGGTGTGTTTAGAAGCTTTACCAAACACCCCAACTATCTTTTGATTCCTTTACGAGAAAATTAAAATAAAGTTAAAGTATATTTTTAGTCCTTTATATTTACATCAGTTTTCACTTTAGTCATTTAAATTTAAAAAGTACACTTTTAGTCCATCAAACTTAACGCCGTTAATCCCTCTTAACGGAAATTGCTGACTCATCAAACTTAATGCTATTATTTTAAATCATTTTTATTTTACATAATTTAAAATATGAAATTTATTATATCATTAAATTAAAATTGAAATGTGAGTGTACTTTATCAACGTTTTATTGCAAATCATCAATTAAATTTGATGAGTCAACAATTTCTGTTAAAAAAATTAACGGCGTTAAGTTTGAGGGATTGAAAATGCACTTTTTAAACTTAAAGGACTAAAATGAAACCTGACGCGAACATAAAGGATTAAAAGTATAGTTTAACCTTGAAATAAAAAACTGGATAAAATAAAATCAAAAGTTCAAAACTTCATAAAATTGACAGCAAATGATTTCATTATCATGGAATCCTATCAAAATACATTTTTGCAAATGTAAAACGAGCATATCATCTTAAGTAATTGCTGGCTTTTTATTTAATTTTAATATCATTGTGCGCTGGTTTAAAAATCACTCTTTTAATGTTATCGGAAAAAAATATTCTTTTAAAATATTAATAATTAATATTATATAAAAATTTTGATGTGCCCATGAATCATTAAATAAAGGCTAAAATACACCAAACCTTTATGAACATTGGGTCCTTTGCCCTTCACCATCCAAACTTTTAACAGTTTAAATCAGAATTCAAATCTTTCATGTTTTGAACTGTTAATTCCATTACCATTAAAACTACTGTTACAACAAACGGATTTTGCCATATCATAACTTTTATTTTTTTTATTATATACCACATTCTTTAAAAATAACACGTGAAATTTGACTAGTAATTTTAAGTATTTTATACTTTTCATTTAAAAAATACATGGTCAAACAAATATTTTATATTATTTAATTATTTTAAATATTTAATTTTATGTTTTTAAAAAATACGTAAAATTACATTTTGAAAGCCAAGTGTTATAGCATAGTGTATGATAAAAAAACATAAAAATTTTGGAGGGGTGGTCAATTTCACCTTAAATTTATGCTAAAGCATTTGTCAAGCATGCAAAGCACTCAAGCGTAACACGTAGAGTTACACAATGACAATTGTGTGAGGACTTTAATGCTTAGCACCTCAACATCATCCAGCTCCAAGAATGACCTTAAAATGAAATGACTGGAATCAGATAGTTGAACTGCTTATTCATTCAATAATTAGGCCACAACAACGTGTATTTAATAATTCCGTTGTGTAAAGGTAGTTTATGAATTTCGAGATACTTTTACGGATTTTAAGATGTTTTTTATAAATTTTGATATACTTTTTACGGATTTTAAGATACTTTTTATTTTGGCTTACATACCCGTTGGAAGAAAGCACAATAAGACTAATGCCTCGTTTGGTACGCAGAATTGATTTTGATGGAAATGGATATGGAGATGGATATGAACTTTAAAATTACGTTTGGTATGTCATGAAAATGAAGATGGAATCCATATCTTTTTTTTTATGAATGTTGATTTTTTTTTTTTGAAATGTAACAAAAAAGACTATTTTGCATAAGGGAGGATATTTTGGTTAAAAAAAATTGGATTCCATGGAACCCAAATGAATTCCATAGGTTTGGGTATGGAATTGAAATTGGGTATTTATGTGGAATTGTAATTCCATCATACCAAACATACTAACATGTGCCTGTTTGGGAAGCCATTTTCCCAAACGGTGCACGTAAGTCTAGACAAAACCATCTTGAAATCTGTAAAAACCATCTCGAAATCCATAAAAATCATCTTGAAATCTGTAAAACCATCTCGAAATTCCCAAAATGCCTCAAAATCTGCAAAATCCATTTTCCCAACGGAGTTCCCAAACAAGCACATAGAATTCAATTTCAATTCCATTTCCACCCTCCCATTTCCACAGGGATAAGAAGAAATGAAATAACTCATCCCGCAACAATTGATGACAACTATTGATATGAGCGAAGTTGCAGTCCCAACATATTCTGGGATTAATCTTAAGATCAATATAAAATCATAAAGAAAGTAACAAGTACAAGCACAAGAACAGTCTCACAATTCCTTATTAGACTGCCACATGTTCAAGCTCATGTAAGACAAAACCATAAATTTGATTAGTAGAGCTCATTCTCCTTGTGGGTGTGAATCACACAATCTGCAGTTGGATATGAAACACAGGTCAGAATGTAACCCTGCTCCATCTGCTTCTCATCCAGAAAGGACTGATCTGATTGGTCCGCAGATCCTGAAACCACCTGGCCGGCACAAGTGGAGCAGGCGCCGGCCCTGCACGAGTAAGGTAGATCCAACCCTGCATTTTCAGCTGAGTCCAGAATGTAGGAGTCATCAGGAGCTTCTATCTCATTCTCAGAGCAATCAGGTCCAATAAGTTTCACTTTATACACAGCCATGGCAGAAACTCTGAAGGATTCAGATTTCAACCCAAATAGCTTAGAAACACTCTTCACAGAGCCTAAGGATGATCCACTCTTGAATAGAGCACAAGATCTCCTTGTGGGTGTGGTTCTCGACAAGAAAGCTGCAGGAAGTCTCACATTGGACACGTTCACAACTGACATTTTGTACCTGAATCAATATAAATTGAGACAATTTGTCTTTGTTGGGTGAAAACAAACCAATTCATAAAATATTTAGTTACAGCTGATAGAATCAAGAAGGTTAATGCGTGATTCAGAAATGTGGCCTTGTCTATCATATCAACAAGTTGAACCTTTCAATGAACCTTACTAATGCTGTTGAACTTGTTAAGTGCCTGTTTGGGAAGCCATTTTCCCAAACGGTGCACGTAAGTCGAGACAAAACCATCTCGAAATCTGTAAAAACCATCTCGAAATTCATAAAAACCATCTTGAAATCCGTAAAACCATCTCGAAATTCCCAAAATGCCTCAAAATTTGCAAAATCCATTTTCCCAACAGAGTTCCCAAACAAGCACTAAATGTCAACTATCAATCACAACCAAGCAATGTCAACTACCCTTCTTTATACTATTCCATCACAGTCGTGTTATAACTTAATATAGTCCACACACCATTGTAGGCACTACGGTATCGTTCATAACTAATTAATAACTCAAAATTCTAAATATATCACATGGCGGTCACTTCCAGAATATGACAAGAAAAGCTTGAATTAATTATTAATTAATATTATATAAGATTATTAACAATGAAAGGACCCTTCTAGTCTCTCGTAGTATCAATTTCCCCAACACCGCCTACAGATATTTGTCAAACAATTATCACCATCAACAAGTCAACCCCTAAAATCATGATCCTGATTTGCCACTGTTCAAGAAGTCAGCTTCCCCAGGAGTTTGAAAGAGTGAAAAAACACATAACAAATATATTCACTTCTACGAGTAGAGAATCTGGATCACAGCTAAACATGCCACGATTTTTGCACCCCTTGGTTTCGGAACAGCAGTAATCAGAAACTCAAGATGAACAAAAAAAAATTGTCCATAACATCATCAATACTCACCAACCCACAGAGAACCAGGCAATACACAATGGCAAAAGCCAAAAATCGTTGCTGCTTATAAAAAAAATCAAGCATCAAAGAAACACACAAGTAATTTAGCTTCAATTACAAAAATAAATAAAATCGCGGAACGAATCAATCAAGAGCGGAGAAGAACATAAGAGAGCAGCTACGGAAACGAGGAGAACGAAGAGAAGGGGAAGGAAAGCTCACCGGTTCCGAAACGCAGGGAATGAGAAAGGAAGGTGCTAGATGTTTGTGGGAAGTGGTGTAATATATCAATGTAGACGTAGATGCGGGCACGACAGTACTCACCCATAAAGCCTAAGGAAGGTGGGGTCATGTGAGAAAGTGACTTTTGGTTCTTCAGGAAGACGGCTTTTTTTGTCTTGCATATTGGAAAATGACTTCTGATGAATTGGCTGTATATCTGACCAAGGGGCTACTGCATCAATATTTTTCAGCATATTCATGACGGGTGATATTTAGCAACCCGTTAAAAAATTTTAAAAGTACGTTTATCTGTTTTTTTATAAAATAAAATAATTTTTTTTACATATTTATCTCTACTTACATTAATTTACTCTCACTTCTTTTACCAGTGTATATGAAGCAAGTTGTCCACTGCTCCATTTGTCAACTTTACTACTTGAATATCAATATTAAAATTTAATATATGTTGATAAAAAATATATATGTTTTTTTTACCTGAATAAAAAATATATATGTTTAAATCTATAAAATAATGCCATTTATTTATTGGTTATGACTTATGAGTTACCTTGTATACTTAGATCTACGTCTAATCCCTCTACATCTAATTTCATAAATTTGATATAATGTTCACGTATTATTATCCATGAATACAAATTACTCCTCATAAAAATTGAAAACCACGCATTTGATTAATTGTCAAAAAGAAACCTTGAAACTTGCTAATCAAGTAGCTAAACTTTCTCATATCATAGAAAGTAATTTTTGTATTTTTGATCACCCATCACCTATTCAAGAGGTGGTGCTGGGTGAAAGACCTTGTGAGTTCAAACTGAAATTGAATTCAAACCCTCTGTGAGGATAAAAAATGGGTGTATGAGTTATGACAAAAAAAGGAGGGAACATTAAAATCGAATAATTAGAATATACTTTAGAATAAGTAAATTAAAATAATTTTTTTTCTACAAAAAAGTTATCAGCAATTCATGGCAATATCCTCTTGGAATTCTCTTTGGCGCTACTAACCGGGCAACTTCATTTTACTTCTGGTCATTCCAAGTTAGCTTATACTACATACTAGAAACAGGGTCAAGTACCAGAGCCTCAAGAATCCAACAGTGGAGTATATTGTCTGGAACTCGGAAACAACAGCTTAAAAGGAAATAAGAACATATGCATGGTTTTCAGCTGTCCTCATGAACTAACTATTTGAAAGACCATCAACCTGCGGTTGACTTGAGGAACTCACCCATCTCTCCTCTCTTCTTCGGCGATAACCGGTGCTTCGACCATTCTTCAAGCGCCTTCCGATGGAGAGCATTCATCCGGATGTAAGGCCTTTTTTGTTTGATCAACTTCTCAGCATTTTTCCAATCTTCTGCAACACCTAGTGTCACTAACAGTGCACACATAACGGCAACACTTCTTCCATGACCTGAAAGACAGGAGAAACATTTTAACTAGTTATAACATCTCATTATCATCTGACTTGAAGATAGCAGTGTAAGATCATGGGCTCTATAATTGCAATTTCATTTTGACCTAAGAATACAATTAATCAATCTGAAAAATGTTTGTCACGTTCACATAAAGGAAAGAATTGCAATGAAAAATTTGCAAATTCCAACGTATTGAATTTAGTAAAACAGTTTTTCCATGCAAAATCCAGAAAATTAATGTGAGTGCATAGGACAATGCAGAGGCAAGGAGATACATGAGCTAACTTTCTATCTCCATTCCTTGTAAGTTGGCTCAATGGCTCTACATGTACTAAGACACTGAAGAGGAAAGGGAAATTTCTCAAAATTCAAGATCAATTACATGTATTCATAATCAAGAATAAGTGAATCAGCAACTAATGACTAGATGCCTATTTAAAGAAAAGACATGGGGCTCAAAATGTCTTATTCAAGTCCTTAATTGACGGACACCCAAAGGTGGAGTTGTCAACTTACTTAGGTGCCCCATAGAGTATTCTACAATATTAAATTGGGATCTGGTACCTCACACTACCTTGGTATCCATCAATTGGCTATCCTTAAAAAGTCCAAATCCCCACGGCTATGTTCTACAACATTCCACTTGACTTTCTCACTGGTCAGAACCCGCCACATGCAGCTCAATTTAGAATCACTGACAACTAGCTATGATATCAAATAATCAATCAACGAACGCTCAACTGGCTTGTCGGAAGTAATTGGGCTAATTGCTCAAAAACACAATAATGGCCAACATCCATACCTGCAGCATTTTATGGTTGTTAACATCAATAAATATTATTGATTTGCTTGTTTATTCAAACGTTCTGTATCCTAATGGTCTTGAAATTATTCTCTCACTGGGATCAGGGTAGTTCACATTTCCTGAATTAGATCCTATGGCATTTGACTGGATAAGATTTATTTTCCAGTGATCTTCAAAACACCTTTGCACCCTAGATTGATTAAATAAGATGAAATACACCCAGAACCATTAGATTCTCCAGACAATAACAGGAGGCAAGAACCCCGTAAACAAGCTATTGAGGTAGAGAATCAACTCGCCTAAACTCCCGCCGGTCCTAAATATAGGGCACTTCTAACTACTTCGCCAGAACTAGGAAGAGGTAGTTAAATCATTAAAAATGTCTAAAAATGAAACAACCTTCCAACCTTTCCCCTATTAAAAGCATGAATTTCAAAGAGATATCCTTGGAAGTTGTAGATAGGGGTGATTTTGGAAAAAGCTAACTAATGATCCACCTTTCCATGCAAAGTGACTGATATATAGAACAATCAATTTGTTCTAAAAGGTGGCCCTTAAACAGCATCAGTGGGAGTAATTCATAATGCGGAACTAGGCATCCAATACTGCCTCATTGTTCCCATCATTTTGGTTCTTTAAATACTTAATTAACCATTCCTACAGAGAAACAGGACTACAGCTCTGAACGTGTTGGATATACAGAAGCGCTGAAATTATTAAAACAAGCTAGCACGCAGCACTCAATTCCAGCAATGCAGAAGACCCATGACTAGCACCAAACTTCAGAGTGTCTACAACTCAAGAGACTCTCAAACAGACAATCAGAACCCATAACCTGACAACCACACATTATAATATCTGGGTAGGACAAGTTCATTGACACTGAGACATACTTCAAAACACTTTACAACTCCATTTGCCGCACTACCAGCCAGCAGCAGCTATCGCACCACAGGACGCAGGCATCTTCTTACCCAGCCTCCAAAGTAAAAGCACCATCTAATCCCAGTGAGACTTCACAAACTCAATTTGCTATACCAAACTCATGATTCTCACCCATAATTCTATCTAGAAGAAAAAGGTACTGCGGAGAAGAGAGGAACATGAGAAGACTAATCTGTTTGTTTTTTTTTGGGGGGGGGGGTTGAAGATGGGTAGTGGGTGTGTAGTTGAGCTATGGTAGAGCGAAGACCATAGCAATGGTTAAGCACCATCTTCAAATTCAAAGCAGGACCAACCTCCATCTCAAGATGAGGGAAGAAGGAGTAAATGAGAAAATAACAAACAAGCATACAGACAAGCATCTTTATGAAGGATTATGAGTATGCTATAACAACCAAAGGAAAACACAAATAATAGAATCATAACAAACTAATAGAAAAACATCTAGATCCGTTGAAAGTCATTTATATCAGTAATCACGATATGCAGATGATTAATGACTAGCACACTGTTGTGGTTGACAATATAATTATCAGTTCTCATGCCCTTGTGCAAGTAAAACACATGTACACCTAAGTTGCAGAACATGTACATGGGGAGAAACAAGAAAGATAGACAAGACGTCGTGAAAGATCAATACGAGCAGTCCAAGATGCTTTGCTATTAAACTTCAACAGCTTACCATATGCACAGTGGATGAAAATGGGCCTTTTGAGCTCTCTCTTGCGAATAGCCCACTTAACAGCGGTTTCTATCTCAGCAGGTTGAGGAGACCTGGTGTCCCAAGTTGGAATGCACATATATGCCAAACCAGAGAATTCTGACCTTCTAGGCAGTTCACAGGTGCAATCAATAACGGCTGGATCTCCTGGTGGCAATTTCTCACGTGAAGAGGGCCACCCACCAACATAAAGTCCCTCAGAAATTTCACTGTAAGGTGCTTCTCGACTTCTCATTCTCCTCAAAGTTGAGAAAAGTCGAACAAAGTACAAATATGGGCTGAACATGATTAACGCCCAAATGGGGAAGCTCCCATCTGTGCTCTTCCCTAAAAGCATTGGAAGATTGATTGATGGGTGAGAAGCAATCGATAGCAAAAATGATACCAAAGAGGCATAGAGGAAAGGAATGGTTAACAACATGAAACCTAGGCTTCTGAGGTATACAAAACTCAGAAATAGTATAGTTGCTTTCAACCCTATCAGAACAGAGATGCCCACACCCATTTTCTTGAGAATTTCAAAACAACACGAATGAGGAAAACAGAAGAGTCAGAAATTTATCAGATTCACAAGCTTCTGGGGAAAACGGCTCCAGAAAAAGAAATGAATAACTGAGAAGAAAGACGCGCTTTAGAAAGAGATAAAGTTTGCAGGTGGTTGACCAAATACAATCAGTAATCGCTGGGACTGATATCAAAAGAACCAAAGCTGTCAGTGAGCGTGTGTGTGGGCGAGACGGAGGGGAGGAGGGAAGATGCTGGCCTCTCGCTAACTTCCAGGTTGGAGACTTCTGCTGCGTTCGCTAACTTCCACATCTCTCTCTCTCTGTCGATGTCGCCTCTCGTTTGGCTCAGCTTTTGCACACATTCACTCACGTATTTTGATAACCCCCTTCACGTATTTATCTATATTTACGTGAATTTGTCTACCATATTTTCAAACCAATCCAATTTCCCACTTGCAAGAACTTTTTTGAAAGAATAGTTTTTTTAAATTTCAAAATAAAATTTAAATTTTGGAGAATCAATTTTAAGAGGATAACTTTTACGGATTTTAAAATAAAATATAGATTTTAAAAAGATGATTGTGTTTAGAAAGTTACGGTGATAATAGCTTTTACAGATTTTGAAGTAAAAAGTAAGTAGAAAAGAGGAAAGAGAAAGAAAGACAAAAGAGAAAAAAGAAAATTATTATGAGAAATAGTGTAATTTGATAAGAAAATGACTTTTCTAAAACTTAAATTTTAAAAAAATTTAAGTTTTTGATCAAAACCTAAATTTTAAAATAAAATTTAGATTTTAACATAAAACATAACTCTTTAAACGGGCTCCCAGACGAGCCCTAAGTTATAGTATACCAGTGTTAAGTATTAACTTTTATGGAATTTTGATTTTGGTCCCACGTTTTTAAATTATGATTTTTTTGAAAATTTAACATAAAAGAACTAAATAAAATAATATTTATTGCATAGATTATAAAAATTGTAATTATTCAAAAGGATCAGGTACTAAAATATAAATTTAAAAATAGTAAATTATCCCTAAACTAAAGTTTTTTATGCTTATTTAAATTTTATAAATTTAAGTTATTTCTAGACTTTTATTTCTTTGGTGATATTCTAAATTGTTAATTTTTTTATTCGTATTTGAAATAGTTTAAACTGATAGTGAGATAGTGGAGAAAAAACTGATAGTAAGATCTGATCAATTTTTATTATTATATTAAAATTTTTAACACTATTTACATAATATTTTATTTGTATTACTTGATCTTTCTAAAAATTTTGATAAGGTATAGAATGATTTTAATTTTGCTATTTTGGTATAACATATCACCATTAATAAATCAGATAAAAAATTTGATTATATAAATTTATAAATGATTATATTAATACATTTAAAATGATTATTGAATTATTGATGATATAGATAAAAATATTGGATGAAAAAGTAAAAATAAAAAATAAAAACTGTGATTACATGGATAATTGGTAGTTTTTTTTAAAATTCATAAATTGTTGAAGTTTTGACTAGGGGCAGTTTTAATTAGTATTTTTAAATTTATATTTTAATACTTAATCCTTTTAAATAATTACAGTATTTATAATCATTTTAAATAAATATTATTTTTTTAAGTCTTCGATTCTAATTTTCTTTTTCCCCCTTTCTTTAGCCTAAAAAATCAGCACCACGTCTTATAAAGACCCGAGGGAGAGTGGGAAAATAAATAAATAAATAAAGGCTTGAGGCAGGGTCTTTATAATTCTTTAAAAAATATAATTAAAATCAAAATTCATTAAAAATATAAGAATTAGAATTAAAATTTGGTAAAAATATAATTTGAAAAGGGTAACTTAAATACTTGATAAAGGATAAAAAATGGATTTTAATTGGTAGAATTAATTTTGAGTATAATGAGATAATTTTTAACAATAAAATTTAATTTTTAATATTTAAATTTGCATCCCATCCTTACTTTTAAGTTTGATTTCATGGATTTGATAGGGTGAAATCAATGATCCGTAGATGAAATTTTTATGTAATTATTCTTGTAAAAATATAAAAAAACAACTTTTGAATGAAGAAAAGAAATCCACATATAAAACTACGATGATGAAAACCAAGAAACCACATCGGTATTAATCACTAATCTGCAAATAATGTTCTCCGTCATGTAAAGTTTATAGTTTGAAAAAAGTCAAAGAGATATACAAATCAATAATTAATTAATTTTACAAATTTATAAATATTAATGGTTATATCTCCCGTCCATACAATGCTTGGATTGTTTTGATGAAGAAATAGCATAGATTATTCAACTTGATCTGAATTCCAATTCTAGTCACTCCTCTCTCCTATACCACGAAGCAGATTATCGGAACTCTGAGATGGTTGCTTTCTCTCACTTTTGGCGGCCTTTCGCATCGCAGAGATCATTCTCGTCAATCTTCTCATTCGGCTCTTCGTTGTCGTCGTCGGCGTCGGCGAGCTGTTCGGGCCTTCATTCTTCAGTAACTGCGTCGTGTCTCCTTCATTGTTCTGCAACACGCGTCGAGGTTCATCCATCTGAAGTTCGCATGTTCGCAGCTTCTCATAAACTTTCGTACTCCTTCTACTTTGAGCCTCCATTGTTTGCTCTCCATCTTCTTGTTAGCTCTTAATCTTGTGTTTTGGATTTGGATTATGTGGCGTACGTGAATGTTCATATCATAATGCTAAAATTGGTGTAACTAAGTCGTTCGGATACAGTTTGTTTTTGTCATTTAGTTCTTTTCTTTAGCCATTTTTCTTCTCAACCAACATTATATTTGCCGTTGGCCTTCTTGCTTGGACAATAATCCGGCGAATATAGTTCGCTCTACGGGACATTGGCTCCGTTTGGATAGCCCATTGGGAAAACAGACACAGATTCCGAGGTAGTTTATGTGAGAGGAAAAGTGTCTCGGTAAGCGCACCCGTTATACAAACGGGCAAAACAAACGGAGCCATTGACGGTATTCACTTGTTTCAATGGTGGCTATTCAAAATTTCGTTGTGAATTCAAACGCATAAGATAAAGTAATATATCTGGACGTTCCAATCAATAGTTCAAGCCACACATTCCTATCATCCATTGTGTTTTTTTTTTGGAAATTCCACTAGTATAGGTCTGTTTGAATAACCATTGAGAGAAGTTGCTATGTATTTTAGAAAATAACTTTTATCCAGAATGCATTTTAGAAAATCACATTTATGTTTGGATAAACGTTGGAGATGTTATTTTTTGTGAAAATGAAAACTTATTTGAATGAACATAAGAGAAGTGACTTTTAGTAAAAAATTATTTAAAATGACATTAATCTCATTAAATAATACATACATATACATGTATATTATTTTATATATTTTGATGAAATTAGAGAAAAATAAAATGATAAAAAATAAAAAATAGAATAAAAGAAAAATATGTATAAATGAAATGTATACAATATATAAATATATACTGATGATAGCATTGAGTGAAAATGATATTATAATTTTTTTAAATTAATTTTTATTGAATAAATAATAACAACACATCTTCTATGTAGAGAAGAGGCGCATTTTGAGCCAACGACACAAAAGACTTCTTAAGGAGAATGCATTTTGGGTTAAAACGTTGTCAAACGGATCAAAAATTCCTACCGGGCTTATGGCTTTAGAATGCATTCCATGAGGCCCTAAAAGGTTGTCAAGCAGACAAATACTCTTTCATTTTAAAAGTGATGTATGTAAATTTTAAAGAAAAGGCAAGGAAAAGCTCATAATTTTAAAAATTCAATATATGTATCTATGTTACACACATAGAGCTCATAGTCCGAGTTGAATAAAGATCAGGTTGATCATTTATGCATGTAATATACTTTTGCGCTTAAAAAAATCTAAATGATTTTTTTTAATAATCTCAACAAAAGAATTTTTTTTTTTCATATATTATAATATTTAACTAGACATGCATTGGAACTAACCCTTGGTATGGAACTCCTTAACAATAATACCTTGGGGAGAACATTATATATTTGATAGACAAAATGGATTGGAGTCTTGTATAGTTATATTTAAAACCAAAATTAATGTCTGGCTCTTGGACTGAAAAAAAAAAAAACAAGAAGGGGGTAGATACCACTCAAAAGGATGTCATCACAAGCACATATATTCAGTCGGATGTTCCAAATACAAGGATCAAAAGAACAATATACCAAACGGTCTTCAATTAGAATAAACTGATATTAGAAATCAGGGGAGTGCCATGAGACACAACTTAGGATCTAGATTTCCACTTACAAGTCCATCTTCAAGGAAGATCAATGGAAATTTTTTGTTCCATGGAATCCAGAATTGACGATCGAGTACAAGAACCGTCTGCTTGACTTATTATTATTATTTTACACATTTATATTATAAAAGTGGCTCACCCATCTATCCTCAGTAGCTGTCAATATCCGTCTCTGGCCTCCGCAGATAGTAACGCAGACAGTTGACCAAAACCTGCATATCCAAGCACAAGAGATTTTGGATTCCAAATGAGAGCTATTCTGGTTCCATAATAAGACTGGTGATGTTTGATAAGTGAACGGTCTTGATTTTTAATTACTCGACATTGAATTTCTATTCAAAGAAAGCTTGGGTATTAGATATATGAAAAGAATCAGTATTCACATTTTGTTTAGGATACATACAACGAGCAAAAAGGTTTTCAACTTCCTAAAAGATTAAAATTCCCCGTACGCATAATGCCCCATTTGGTAGAGAGAAATGAAAGAAATCATGCCTTTATTCCTTTTTTAAAATTAAAGGCACTAAGATCATTTCACCCCATCAAAATCAAATTTTGTCATTTCATACTTCACTGCTGTGTATATCAAAACGAGCCATCACAAATTAGAAGAGTGTTAGAGTATATTAGCGTGCCGGTTCCCTGAAGAAGTTTATCTAGTAATTCATCTGTATTTTCAGAAGTATCATGAAGAAGAGAAGAGGGGCTGATATGTAAGGAAGGTGAGTGCTAGCCTTCCTATTCGTCATATTTCAGGGTTTACCTTGACTTTTACAGAAATAGACAATTAATTCCTACATGAGTTCTCTGGCAGCACCCAAGTGAAAGATCTAAAGCCCCAGAAACTGAATTGAAATTGGCCGCGTTTCCATTTAGAATGAATCCTAGAAGTACCTGAGACATTGAATTGTTTAATGCTGCCCCTCCATAGCTGACATGAAACTTATCCTTAGCAACCAAACCCTGAAAAATATGAAAGGTGAAGTTGCTTATCTCAGAATAAAAGGAGAGAGACAAGGAAGACAGGGTGAAGTAATACTTCTGTATCAATCTCTGCCGATTCAACATCAATGTTTATATGTGCAATGACACTGATAATTTCACCTAGCAATCCCGCCCTGTCTGCTGTCTCTATGTACAGCAAGCTGGTAAAATTAAATACAAAATGCATTAAATTATATCAAGCACTATTATGATAGCATACTCAAATATTATTAAGAGAGAGATCAGAGAAATTCTATGACACGCATTAATGCCCCCCATTTACTAGACAGGGAGGGAAGGGATTCTCTATCCTTCATATCTTGGCAATATCTATTCTATTCTTCTAATTATTGTGTCAGCCTTTATCCTCTTTTTTGTTTTTAAAAAAAATAGGGATACAGTGGTCATTTTGTGCTCTCAAAATTATCTTTTCCAATTCCTTTTACATAAATTCCCCTTTCTAAAACCAAAGGAGCGAGCCACAAGAGATAGAGTCCTCAGTACAAGTAGAAACACCCAAAGTCAATAACACGAGAACGGCAGCAAAGCAGATAGCAGAGTAGCCTAATTAAAGCTAAGCAAATGAAAAGGACAGAACATTTGTTAGTTCGTTCTCCAAAGTCCACCTCCTTTATCCTCCACTCCTTCCTTCAACTATTCGCCTTTCAGATGGGTTTATCATTGCAAAATAAATTTCTAGTTTTCAGCAACCAAAACACTTCAAAACAGAAAGTGCCAAAATGATGGTAACGGTGTAAAATCATAAGCTGCACACCTCCTCTTAGGTCCATCTTCCTTGACATGTATATGGGTTGCAATATCAACATCAAGCTACATAAAACAACAAACAGAAGTTGTTGTTTGTGAGAATTGCCGGCAGAAATACACAAATGAACCACATATGACATAGAAAGTTTTTGTAATAAGCTCTGAACTACTGTATATCTAAAGCAAAAAAAAAAAACTTATCAAACATGCTCTCCAATGGTATAGGGCAAAAAAAAAAAGAATCTTAAGTATCCATTTCCAAAGCAGCAAACTCTCCAAAAGCAATCACGAAGGAAGGAAGGCTAAACTGGAAAGATACTGATCACCTTCTTCTCTGGAGGTTTAATTCCAAAGACCTCACCCATAGCTAAATGTGCGCTGCACTCCTATAAAAAGTATAGAGTGCTTATAAGGGAAAAGCATTTCAAATAATGAGAAAAACTCATGCATACAACAGTTTAAAAAAGCCATAGAAATAAACATCTATCAAGTATACCCACAGGATGATACTTCAACAAATTGCCAATGATGGTAAGGCGAATGCTCTCGAGCATATCAGGATCTTCAACTTTGCGTCCAGTGTCTCTGCATAATAAAATAATCAAAACCAACATAAAAAAACCAGATATATTCAACTTTTCCATGTGTTGAAAGCAAACATTGATATATAACAATTCCACAACTCCACTAAACCAGAAACCTTTTCTTTTCATGTTTCAAGTTTTCACTTGCTCTAAAAATATCATGCAAGAGACAATACTCAATAAAGGAGAAGAAGAACACTCACAATTGAGTGATAAACAATTTTGTTTGCTTAACAGATCCTTCAGTGGAAACGGTTCCCTTAGAGACAGCCAATCCCAACTCAGTTAATGCTTTCATCTGCCTTGACATGACCATGAGTCAATTAAATTTATTAATAATTGCTAATGGCGTACGAAGAGAAATAAGCTCGTATCTACAAGAATATATAATAGAACCCTTAGGCAACTTAATAGGAACAATGTTTAGGTAAAATAACAAGTGATTTTTCATCAAAATCATGACTAAATAATTTAATGTCAACCTTCCCACCATCATGATAATTCAATTTTTCCTTTTTGCTACGATAATTAGGAAAGGAGAAAACAAAGTGAAAGAAGATGGACTGCAGGTAGGAGAGCATTGTGTGTGCGTGCCGCAAGCATGATAACACGAGAAAGAACCTTAGTAATAGACATAATATATGATAGAATCAAGTGCAATAATTCTTTCTATACCCACACAGACAAGTGTACGTGAGTGCATTGCGTGTGCGTGAGTGCATGTGTGTGTGTGTGAAGCTTACTAATACTAGTAACCTTCATGATAGCTCTTAAGTAACATAATCACGCCTCAAACATATCACATCTAGAATGCATTAATTAAGTGATCCTATTATATTGCAGGAATTCAGAACACTGGGCACACCAACTTATTAATAGCCACATTACCGTGTCAATAAGAGCTCCGAGGCGATCGCCAAAGCTAATCTGAACAGTAGTTGCATCGGAATCTGAATCTTGATCTATCTGAACTATTGGCATAGGAACATTATCAAGATTTTCAACAGACTTCTGCAATAAGAATTTGCCAATCACATGTTCAGCTATATGCATGCATAAAAGCATACCATAGCCAAGTTTTGTGGGATAACAATGCCGTAAAACACAGATGGTAGACATGACAGTAAGAAATAGAAGATCAGAGTATCATATGTTCAACAAAAACAATCGTCCATTTAGTTGTCAATAGGTTCAGCAGCCACAGGGTTCTTGCATGCATACAAGAGGGAAAGGTCATAAAAGATTGATAAGTAAAATACAAAAAGTTAAAATGCGATAGCCCGCCCCAGCTTCATCTTATTGCAATATGACTTACAATCCACATGCATGAATTAATCAGCCCTGTTCCATCAGCCATCCAAGAAAATTTTTGCAGTGTTCCATATTTCAATTCTTTCAATTAACAAACATTCTAAACTCCAGTATCAAGAAAATAAGATTGCTACTCTTGCATTTTGATAATCACAAATATTAGCCATAATTGAAGTGATGGAAAGAAACACATCACCTACCAATGAAGCAGAACCAACTGCGTTCAAATCATATGCAGATGCATTAACAACAATCCTGCATAACGTTTAAACTAATGGTAAGAGTGAAATAATATATAGATCAATAACAATAAATCCATCAAAGAAAATTAAAGCTTCAGTCAAAGCCAACCTCACTTTCAGAAATCATCACCCTGATGAAAACAATATCAAAAGAAGTGTTCTAAAAGAAATTCAGAAATCCATAACACAAATCAACCACACTGTTTAGTTGAGTTTTGGCATATCCTAGTTTATGCTTTAACTTATGAAGACAACTTCATTCACTTTTCAGTTTATAGCAAATTAAATGGGTAACACATTATATCATTCATGAAAGCATTAATTTGGAGTAACTGGACCAAATTGCAGACGGAGGAGAGGAATTCTGTGCAGAACAGCCTTAACATAAACATAAAAAGAAAGCCACTCAGATGGAACATCTGCATTGAATACATGTTCCTACTACAAAATGCAATAATAACTCGCGAAAATAGCTATTTTAGAGCTATAAAGTCTTTCCTACATGCTATGTGTTTGCCCTATCGATTGTGGAACTATTTGAGAGAACTTGAGGCTACGCGTGGAGGGAAGGCTATATAATTCTGAGAATAGCAGAACTCGAGAAATTTGTCATGCAAATTCTTAGAAAACAGCAGATAGCAGAGTGACGGAGCATAACAGCAAAATACGCATATAAATACTCCCAATGTGCTGACTCCTCCATAAAGCGTTTCTATGACCAAAAACCGAATACGGTGGTGGTGGTGGTGAGATCACTAGTTAACTCTTCTTCCTTTTTTTCCCTTTATTTCGTACGATGAAGGATCATTAAAGTCAAAAGGAAGACAGAGTCAAAGTGAAGAAGGTACAGCTTAATTACAGAGCTGGTTCGGGTAGCTGATGGAATGAAATTAAGAAAGAATCCAATCTATACCTGTCCGGAAAGGAAGTAAACAAAGGGAATGATGTGTTCCCTTAAGTAGACGGGAAGAAGAGGAAAACTCAAAGTTTCAAAAGAAATTCCATTAGCTTCTGATTTCACCACAACAATATAATCAATCTGATCATTCCGTTACATTCCCAAACAAGCACTTGCTTCTGCTTTATATACAAAAATAAACCACACTTCTGATCATTTTCCATGAAAACCACCTCAACAAAAAGACGAACATGGGCACTTTCATACAATTCCATTTCTTAATGAATATCACATTTCTTTTCCATTCGCACGCGCCAAAATTTAGGGAGGAAAAAGGAACAAAAATGGCCATAACAATTCAAATAATCGCACTAATTCCAAACAAGATAACTCGAGAGGATCAAGCCCTGCACAAACCAAGACAGAACTTTGTTTACCCCACATTCGGGTCATAGGAAACAAAACAACACAAGAAGGAACAGGTGAGAGAGAAAGACAGAGGTGTTTCTTACCTTCTCCTGGAGAGAGCTTTCCGGGATTGGGGAAGAAAAACCAGGGATGATGAGTGAGAAGGAAGAAACAGGGGATCGTGAGCCCTTGTTGCGCGATGGGGTGTGAAGGAAGGAGAAAGAAGGGTTTTGGTGGCAGCCATGGATGAGAGAGTGGGAGGATCGGAGAAGAGACAGAGGTCGCGATGGGTGAATCGTGATCTCTGGGAAACTGAGTCAGGAGGAATGGCCCCGAGCCCAGAGCATCAGAACTTCTGTGAGCAAAATGAGATGAATATGACATGTTCGTACTTACTGTTTTAAAAGAACTGTTAAAGTATGCACTGCTCCTTTGGATTGACTATAAGTTTCAATTTAGTCTCCAACTTAGCTAATAAATCTTAGTTCTTTTATTTTAACATTCTTAATTTTATTTGATGGTTCATTAAATATAAATTATAATTAAACAATTAAATGTTCATCAAATATGTTTAAATTTTAATTATTTAATATAATTATTTTTATATTTCAAAATTTAATTATATTTTTTATGATCATTTAATTATAAAATTACCATTTAAATTTGATGAGTTATCATTTTCAATTAAATGAAATTAACGTTATTAAGAAAACTAATTAAAAGTATAGTTTTCAAGTTTAAGGGATTAAATTGAAATTTAAGGTATACTTAGAGGACTAAGTTATTAAGATATTTTGAATAGTCATTAATAAAAACCAAGTTATTAAGATATTTTGAATAGTCATTAACAAAAACCTGATCCTCATTTGATTAATCATTCACTGATCAAATTCTTTAATAAGGACCAACTTATGCAGTGAAAAGCAATTTCTAATAGATATTTGAAATGCCATAATTATATGTTTTCTTGTATGTGGCATAAAATCTCAAATTCTTTAATAAGGACCAACTTATGCAGTGAAAAGAAATTTCTAATAAATATTTGAAATGCCATAATTATATGTTTTCTTGTATGTGGCATAAAATCTCAAATAAATATTATTTTTATGTTAAATGATTTATAAGAGGTGTGAATTGTTATAGGTTTGATATTTATATTAAAATTAACAATGATAATTTATTAAAAATTATTACATTTATTTAAAATTATAATTATAAATTTGTAAAGATGGTTTGAAAATATTATAACTTCTAAGTTTTTATTTAAATATATTAGCTTATGGGTTTTTAGATGCAATTTTGCCTGAAACTAACGAGATGGGGTCTTTTTCTTTGCAAAAGGGGCCGAATTGCTGTAGTATGGAGTGAACGTGAATGAAAGCCTAGTCAGATTCAACTCTTTTTTGTCTGCTTTTCTGAGAGAAAATGGCAATTTAAAAGCAAATAAGAAAATAAAATTTAAATTCTAAAATGTTACTTAAAAATTTTGGTCTTTTATCTGATATATTAAAAAATTCGGTCAATGAAAATTAATTTATAATTGTCATTAACTTATTCTTCTGCGAATTAATTATCACTTTTCTACTTTTTTAAAGAAACTAATTTCACTTACAATGACCTCGTAATTAAAATTATTGTGTTGGGTCGAATGTCATTTTCATGAGGTGGGATGCAGATTTGATTATCCAATCCTGCAGATTAGGTGGTTACTTGTTGGCCTCTTTTTTGGTTTTTAAATTGCCAAATCCTTGCTAGCTTCACTTTATTTGCCTTACCCATAAAATTATTCTAGTACGCATTTTATTATGGGTCTGTTTAAGAACGAGATAGAGAAGTATTTTTACGTAAACTGATGTAAATATATGAAGAAGATTATCTCGTTTCCCAGAAAAATACTGTTGAATGTATTTTTGGGAAGTAAATAAACTTTTCCAAACAAGCATTATAATTTGATTATCATCATTCAATCATATTTATTTTAATTGGTTTTAACTAGAAATGGGAAGATGATTTTTGTTCAAATCCTTTTTGTTACACTTATCTGTGGGCCTAAAGATGGGTCCACACATCCCTCAAAATCAAAATTCTAATGATTATAGTTACTTGCCGTCACCAAATTAATTATGAATTGAAGGACAAAATAGTTTAGGAAGAACCTGTAATATTCACTGTTTCCATAAAATCTATTTCACTCAAAAATCATTTTTCCAGACACACTTGATGGGAAAAACCAGTAATCATTTAAAAAAACTAGCTTCATCAGTTAATGTATTTGTCAAACATACAGGAAAACCAAAGCCGTTGTTCTTTTTGTTTTTCCACATCCTGGCCAGATACGCTTAATGGATGCCACTAGCATGTATTCAAAATCTACAAGAAACGAGTTCTTTTGGAAATTCATCTGAGAATAACTTTTACGAAGTTTAAGGATCTATATTTCGGAATAATGTTTATGGAATCCAAAGCAAAACCTAGATTTTAAAAGATTATAGGTATGTTTAAGAATCCCTCGGGAGAAAGGAGTTTACGAATTTCAAGAAGAATTTATAGATTTTGATATGCTTTTTATGAATTTCATATGCTATTTATGAATTTCAAGATTTTTTTGTTTTAGTTTGCGTGTACCGTTAGGGAAAAGATTTCCCAAACATACACTGTGTTTGAAAAATTATTAACTTTTACGGAGTTCAAGGTAAAAAGTAAGTAGGAAAGAGAGAGAAAGAAAAAAGGAAAGAGAAAATTTATTATGAGAGAGTGTGTAATTTGAAAAATATGAATACTTAGACAAAATTTAGGTTTTTTAACCTAGGTTTTAGAAGTGAACCCAAACAATTCCTTATTCAGGGCTTTGCTGGTGTATCTACTGAAAATAAAAGAGAAAAAGTAAAAAAAAAATGGTGAATAATGAAACAAAATGATAGATATTTTACAAAGTACAGAAGGAATGGAAATCACATTCCATTGCTTAAACAAAGCATGGTAGTCTTGTGTGAAGGGCCAAACCAGTTCGGAAGCAAATCGGACCTGATTACAATTTGCTCCACCTGCTTTGTCGTAGCAAAATTTTCCTCTCATAAAACAGATTAATGGGAAAAATGCAGGGCATAATGAATTGACACCAACAGTAAATACAAAGAATACAGCCAAAAGCCTTGTAGCCTATTAACATGAAAGCTCTCCTATAAATGGGACATTATAGATTTGGTCCCATTTGTAATATCAAGATATTAGTGCTTGTCATTTTAAATAAAGTAATTGCAAGGAATACAACCTATTACGGGTTGTCAATATAGAAGGCATTACTTATCTGTATGGTGGCGCCCCTAGCATTTGCTCCAAGGGAGCCAATTGGTGTTGCAGAAAATTGTAAACTGATTCAGTTGTCATCGCGGCCACCCGAACAATAAGACCTTTCCTCTGAGTAAAATATAAGCTAGCTGTTAAAAATATGCATAAATCATATGGCAGCCATGAAGCCCACATAAGGTAGCACCAATATGTGAGGCACCAAAACTTCAAAACCAGAATGATAGGTCTAATACAATCCATTATCTGGACGTTATCAAAGTTCATGTGTTGATAAAATAATAACTACCTCCGGACCAAATAAACTGCAAGAAGCAATGAAGCTTGGTTTTGACATGCAGTAATCAGAATTTATTTTGGTTTGGTGGCTCCAAGCCGTGGAAGGGTGTAGTAATTGCTCAGACATTATCCTTTTCACATCACTTTGCACTAGATTCTGAATATGCTGCACCTTTGGCCTAAAAAAATAAAGCACTTGGTACAGAAACTTGCAATAAAAGAAAGACCAAGTCACAAAAAGTAAAAAAATCACCCACCCTAGAAGTACAATCATTGCAATTACTTGGTAGTCCTGCATGTAACCTTCCACGGAGCCAACTTTTTCTTTATCTAGTAAAATCTGTATATGAATGGGACAATTCAGTAGAATAAGAAGAGAAGAAAAGAAGGATAAGCATAATATGTACACACACAGATGCAAAACAATTCCATGGCCGTCATCAAGAATGGTATTTGCTGTAACTCTCCTTGAGCTCTCTGTTTTCTTTAATTACTTAATGCCTCCCATGGACCAACAGCCCTATACTATTTTCCCCTAAATGAGTTTCACAAGTTACATAAGATGTTTAAAATAATCTGCTAGTACTCCCATGTCTACCGTTTTCTTCTACCACACTTGATTTGTACTCCCTTCAATCCTAAATGTAAAAGCTAGTAAAAAAGTTTGCTTTGGTCCTAAATGTAAGACCCAATTCCACTTTGTCTTCTAAATTTATAATTTGTTTCCCTAAAATCTCCCTATTGATTGCACATATCAAGGGGATTTTTCAAAAGAGATCTTTTAGGGAAAATAACATTTTTACAAATAACTAATTCGGTTAATTTTTTTTAATATCTCCAAGTTAGATATTTAGTTTCTACATTTAGTATCTTGTGAAAATATTTGAAAGATGACCACCAATTCACTTTAAACTTCAGAGGAGGGCGGTAATGAGGTTAAATGCCTTAGACAATGATTCCTTACCAAGAGGCGTTTCCTATGGCAAGGGCAGAAGGATGTGACTTTGCTATCCAAGCATCAATCACATTCCCATATTTATGGACTATGCATACTAGAAATGACAATCGTCAAAAAGCCAAGGAGGTATTTCAATTTGTTTAATCTCACAGACAAATTCAATGAAACCTCTGAAAATTATTTTAATAGTTGAACCTTTGAGATATCATAGTTTTAATTTGACTCTAAATCTTCTGACTCATGTCAGCTTGCTCCAGTTCTGTTACAGAAACTTTGCTCTCATTGGGTTATCCACACACCTGGAAAGGGGCTCTTCTTTCCTGACAGATTTCATTCTATTTTCCATAAATTGTACCACACTTATACATTAGATATCCTAAGTTTAAATTGGCACGAAAGACAACATGCAAAATTTGATTGAAGTTGAATAAATAACTTCTCGAAAATTTTCCAAAGTTTGTGACTGAACAAGAAGAAAATAACTTCTCAAGAAATAACTTCACCCTTAAATGAGCGATCCTAACACTTACTCGGTCAGTTTTGCTGCTTTTTGCAGCTTGTTTAGTCCCATTTCATTTGTTCTCTATGGCGTTTCAGAGGATATCTTATCCTCTTCTCAGTTGATCAGAGAATAACATAAGAGAATAACATTCTCCTTAATGAAGACAAACAGTACAAATAATGAAAAGACAGGCAAACTCACGGAAAAATCAAATTTCTGCAGTCTTCAAATCTGCCATATCCCTAAGAATTTTCAGAAAAAAATTAACATAATCAATGTAAACAAACTATATTCTAAGAATTGGCAGCATTACCGTATCTAGAAGCAAAGGTTGCCCATCTTCAAAGAATATGTTATTGGTGCTTCTGTAAAGATTGAAATCCCATTTTTCTCCACTTTCATGGCGACCACTTGTGACCCAATCAACAATGGCCAAACTTGAGTCCGAAGAAACCGTGAAGATTTGTTTCTGAGAGTATCTTGCAGACGAAAAGCAGGTCACTGGATCTGGAACAATGGCCAAGAATGCATTGCTCCCAACTCTTGCCTGTTAAATGGGATAAATCTATCACTGCTTTTGTCAGTCAAATCCATCAGACACATCAGTGGCAAAATCATCAAAACAATACTTTTCACTTGCAAAATGGAAGTGTTTCATCTTATTGGTTCTATGCCAGAAAAACTCAAACCGTTAATTCTCCTGCCAAAAATTAGACCATATTACAAACTCAAAACCATAAATCTTGAAATAATTTGAGTAGTGTTAGGAGAAAAACAATCAACTCTAAACCTTTCATTGTCATTTAAAATGATGACTTGGTAAGTCAAGCCGATGATGACAAACAGATCTCAGCCTATAAAAAACGAATACACAAGGCTGAACACGATTGTCCAAGTAAATTTTTTGCTTTATTTGTATTCTCACCTTCAATATTTGTTCAGAGCACTTTGATCCCACGCATTTATAAACCTACAAAAGAACAAAACATCTGTTATCTCTCCAACCAGACAGATAATGCATGATGTGCATCTAACACGGGAGCAATAGCATCCCAAAACCATTCATTTCAAACAGGAAAAAAACAGAAATTAGTTAACCTTAGTGGAAGATTGAGTGGTTAACACTGCAGTGCAATCACTTCCGACAGAAAGCTTGCATGAAATGCGATCACCCTGCATCATATAAAAAGGGATCTCCAATAACAAGCGCGCAAACACACATATAAAACCAAACTCGTTGAGGAATAGGAACGACCTAAAAAGAAAAACAGAGAGAAGTAGCATACAGATACAATTCCGCCTCCATAGGTTAGCGTGTAAATCCATACAGCATCAATTTCGGAAGAACCGACCTATAAAAAAATGCGAATCAGTGAAGTCAGATATTGAGCTCAAGGCTACTTCCCATATCTCAAACGTCAAGCTTATGTAGTTTCTTATTTATTAGAGGGAACGGCCTGGGGTCGCAAGGGATCGAGGCCCCCCACACATGGATTCAACCGACCTCCCATTTACATGGAGCTTTCATGCCATTGTGTCGCAAGGGCATTGGCTCAAGGTTATGCAGTTGAAAAGCATTAATGAGAGGGAATAAAAAAGAATCCAAACCTTTGTTGGTAAGATGAACTTGAGAGGATATTTTGAGAAGCACCTAATCGCCTTTGACCGGCCGCCGACTTTTTCAACCACCAAAGTACCCGTTTCGATTTCATCAACATCCCCACCGTTACTCATTATTTGCTCCGCGTGTGAGAAGGGTGCTCGAGGTACGCTCGTTTTCCGGGCAGAAGCCGGCAAAGCATACGAATTCAACGTTAGGTGTCTCTTCTCAGTGATATCCGGCTGGTGCGCCTGCGTCCCTACTGTGTTGTTACTTGCCGAGTGGTCGAAACTGGGCAAGTTGTTGATTTTCCTTCGTGGGAAGCAAAAATGTTCCAGCTGGATTTTTTTTATCGCCGTTAAAAAAAACGTCAGACAAACACTTTAATACTTCAATCAATTGACACATCCGGAGAGCACTTGGCTCTAGTGGATTATTTCAATATTTCCAAAACACTGGTTTTGTAATTTCACTTGAATTCCACGTGGAAGATTTATTATAA
>JANTPZ010093635.1:0-12779 GCA_025593235.1 Vachellia pachyceras | reverse complement strand
AGGAAGATATCAGAGAGGCAAATCTGAGTGAAAGGGGAATTTTTGATTCCACGTATCAAGCCTGCCTGCCGAACCTTCACACCCCAAACATTATTAAATGTAATATCCTTGACAATAGGGAGAGCATTGGGGTTGAATTTATCATCAGGGTGATCCCCGACATCGCCTGAAATCTTTATTCCAGTCCTTGCCTCCTCTATATACACATGAGAGAAGGTTATATTCTTTATAGTCCCTCCCCGCCCACTGTTTGTCTTTATGTGGAGACCGATTCCTGTGTTGAAGAGATTGATGTGTTCAGCAAGCACATTCTCCACCCCGCCAGAGGCCTCACTGCCGATCGCAATTCCCGAGAATGGGGTTGATGTCGACACCCGCCGGATGGTGATACCGGAGCTAGGTCGACCATAAGCAATCCCATATTCATCCCACCCACTCTTCACAGCCACAGCATCATCTCCACAAGATATGTACGAGTCCTCTATGCACACATTCGAACTAGAATCTGCACAAATCAATCAGCTGTAAAGGTGGAAGAATAAAAGTATTCTGCGATACCTCGTATGGCACTTCCATGGTAATCAATCACATAGACGTCACAGATAGGTGAGAGCAGTGGCGGACTCAGGACCCTAACTCAGGGGTGCAAATTATTTTTTGAGAGTATAAATATGATTTATTCTTAATATCTTTTGAGAAGAATTTGAGTAAAAATTCAGTGGGTTCAAAATTAGTAAATGAGTGGGTGCAAAATAAATCACATAGTACTAATATATACCTAATTTTCTGGAAGTCAGGGGTGCGGCTGCACCCGGTGAAACCTTAGTAGGTCCGCCCATGGAGAGTCCCATTGGATCTCACACAGATAGTACTTCTATATCCAAGAAATGCTTCCAAAGTTTAACAGAAAGTAACAGTATATAGAGAGAGTTCTTCTAGACCAATTTGTCCAGTATAAGATTAGGTTCATTAACCTTATGCATCATTTTCAATTTCAATACGCTGTGCTTATTGACTTAAAATGATAGAAGGTTAGTATATTTTACTACATCATCTTTTAAAACTTTAGCATATTTAGATGATATTTACCTGGATCAATTCCATCAGTGTTAGGTGAGTCACGTGGGGCAAATATGGTGACAAATCGGATCACGACGTTGCTGCAAAGAGGGAAGAAGTTTCGATATCAGATTTTAAGTTCACACACCGTCATATTCAGTTCCCTGTTAGTTTAAGCTTCGGACAGGCAAGAAACTCAAAAATTTTGGCTCCATTGCTCGAAAATTTTGGCTCCAATCTTAAGAAAACTATGTTACCACAAGGGGGAAAAGAGGCATGAAAGCAAGATTGATATTTAACTCTTATGACTGTTGACACTATGTGTACCTGCTATAAACCGGATGAATGTTCCAAAAAGGAGAGTTCTTAAAAATCACGTTCGAAATGATGATATCTCTGGAATTCATAAATTCAACAAGGTTTGGCCTGGTGTATTGAAGGGTCCTCTGCCTCCACATGTTCCACCATACATCTCCTTGCCCATCAATTGTCCCATTGTCACCTATGAAAATATATGACAGAGACCAAGAGAGAAATGTTAGGCCATGCCATATAAGCTTTATAGTAAAAGCTTCTAATTTTAATGATATTAGGCTATGCTATTGAGATACTCCAATTTGGCAAGGAAAAAGGAATTAATCAGTCGCGTCTGTACTGCAGCATTTATCTACGGACAATCAAATATATGACACCCACCAGTGATTACCACATCTTGCACCCCGTCTCCTTGGATAAAGCTCATATACCTTCCTCCAGAGCGCTCTCTTCCTCTTCCATAAGATGGCAACGGTGCGATCAATGGCCAATGCTTTGTATCCTAATGAATCAGGCAAGGAAGAAGATTTATCAACGAACTAATTAAACATTACTTTCTCTTCAATAAAAGGGAAAGAATAGGAACATGTTTTCACCAATAGAAAAAAGAATAAGAACAAGAAAGATAAAAAAAATACTCGTTTTGATTTCCATTGGACTCTCAGCATCCATTGCAGAATGCAAATCATATTAAAGCAGCATAACACGGGTATTTTATACTAGATGGCAAATGAGTCTCATTATAATAGACGATAGGGGCACACATGCAGAACCCACAAAAAATACATCAAGACTTGTAAGCTATAGTGGCAAGGGTTATTTGATAACATTTAAAGTTTAAGTGTTTAACCCATTAGAGTCTCTTCATTCCAACGTCTAATAATGGTTAGAAGACATAATTCCTCTGAGATCCATATACAGAAACAAGCAATAGTTGAACATTGAGTATTTTGGTGCAGCTTCAGCTCCCTAAAATGATGAGTTAGCACAGCATCAGACAATAACAGAATTAACTAAAATGAGCCCACCATACGTTGAACTTTCTAATCTAACGCATTTAGGAGTTGACTACCCGAGCCTGTCGATACGTAGCATTATCAAATCATTGATTGATTAAGTACCGTTTAAGGAGATTGATAACCATGCTCCTTCTATTAATACTCAAAACTAGTTTTACAACGTAATATCTCATTACAGCACCTGCCTTTAATGCTTCATCTAACTTATGAATCATATCTAACCACTCATCTCTTACAAACTAGCATAAATGCAGTACCCCATTGCCGTTTGAATATCAGTACCCACAGTAGATGACAATATGACATTACTGGCCCAATATCCAGCTGTCCTGCAAATTATTAGCATGGCGATGGATTTGCAGCACATGGCGACACGCAAATGGAGACCCACCATTTACATTCCCCTCCTTTCACCCGGGACCCACATAACCCATGGAGACCCTTTAATTTCCGGGGATGCAATTAAATGATTTCTTAATCTAAACTAACCAAAATTAAGATATAAAAATAAACAAAAAAATCGGCACAGAGCACAGTCAGCTGGAAATCGCCGACTTCCATTTTGTGGTCGTTCGATTGATCTACAGTTTCAAATGGACTTGAAAGGAAAAGATACTAGCATAACGCCGATCTGTGCTTACCTGCGTCGCTTTGATAACAGCACCGCTGGCTAGATAGAGAGTCATGTGGCTAGTAAGACTGAAGCTTCCAGTTAAGTAAACTCCAGGAGGAATGAAAAGAAGAGTGCCTCCTCGCCTCTTGAGGTGTTGTATCCGATAAATGGCAGCTCGAAATGCCTTAGTATTCAATGTGCGTCCGTCACCGACACCGCCGAAGTCCGTTATGGAAATCTTATCACGTCGGTACCTCCGCGGCACTATATTGGAACAGGTCACCACTTCAGCCAACGCGGGAGAAATGCACAACTTTGCAATAATGGCGGTGAAGCAAATGAAGATTGGGAGCAAGAACCGAAGCATTTTTGTGAGGATGATTTCAAGGGGAAGCGGAGTACGAAAAGAAATTAGCTGGAAAAGCTGAGACAGAGGAGATGAGTAGAAGATCTGGAAATTCGAAACAGATGTAGTAAGCAGGAAGATCTGATAGTTAATTGAAGCTTGGCGAAAGCGCAGAGACAACCATTAGAATCAAATTCAGAGTATGAAGCAAGATGATGCGGGACTAGTGTGACCGCAGAGAGAGCATCGGATTCTGAGTGAAGTAGCCTTAGACTAGAAGTGGCTATTTATTGGAACTGCCAAGGATGAGCCGAGTTCCGAGTAACCATGGTTTGAGTTGCTAATAAATCATGATGTCAAAGTTGTTCCTAACCATAAAAATGACGAATTTTAAATTTTTTTTTAAATCCGTAAAATTATAAAAATTATTTTGAAATTTGTAAAAAAAAAATTTGATTTTTTTAGATTCCGTAAACTTTTTTTTCAACAGTTTCTTAAACACGTACAAAGCCTACTTCCAATAATCTGCGTGGAAGAATTTCAAATCCATATTTATTAGTAATTATTTTTGTGCTACTCATCTTTGGTGTCGGGTTCCTAATTCCTTAGCAATTGACACGTGCTACCCATTTTTTTGGGCCCAGTTACAAAATAATTATAAGCCCAGTGCAAAAACCAAAGGACCTAAGCTTGGCCCAGAAAGTGGAATTACAGAGTCCATGGCCTAGTGATATCCGTTATCTGGCAAACATTGGAGGCTTATGGGCCATGGTCCATAATCTGAATAAATATAATAATACAACATTTTAATAAAGTTTAACACCAAATACCCCCGTGAGGCTTTTCTTTTAAGTACGAGATTGTGAGCACGAACAGTATAACAAGGTTTGATTGTGTGTTGGTCCCTAATACTTACTTGAAAATCAGTAGACCCATGATGTTTTATCCTTTTTCTTTTCATTCCTTACTAAATTTATTTTCTGGGGTTGGGAAATAAGCGAAAGATAATAATTTTTCTCTGATCCAACTGATATATCTGTATCTGAGGAGTTAACTAACAGAGTGCACTAAGACCACAAGTGAAGGATGAGACATCCACTTGTACATAAATGTGTAGATGAAGAGCCATCAAGTTGTGTGTCATCAATGTGATTCCAAAGCCATCAAGTTGTGCATTTATCATTTTAACTCCCACGCACAAGGCACAACTGCTACAAACTGTGTGAGGAGCCAAGCCACTGTGAAGCTGGCTTCACCTTTGTGCTTCTTGTATCTTCCCAAGCAGGGCACATATTCAGATGGTCACCAACAAAATTGAGGAATCTGACTCACCCATGCTAATAATTACATGGCAGGACAGTGATGAAACAAAACAAAAAGGAGAATTTATAAGAATTTACTTGGTGTGCGTGCTTCATCTGTAATTGATTCATGTCTTGTACTTCGACTCATACCTTAAAAAAGGAGGTGGGGAAGTACATTGGTAAAATTCACTGTCCATAATCTAACTAATGAATGGAACATTATTGTGCTTCGGAAGTATTTATTTGAGTGAAGCCCAGGCTTACAGCCCATATACCTTTATATTAGAAATGAGCAAGTAGACAGAATGACTAACGTTATTTGTTATCCTAGACCTGTCTTACTTTAATTTGTAAAATTTATTGAAGGTCCATACTAATCCAAACCAAGTCGAACAGAACAACAAGGATAGCAAAGCTCTACCATCAAGTATTTAAAACTGTTGCATTCCCAAAATTTAAACTCGAAATCTCTGATTAAACCGATACAACCCCTTACTGATAGAATCACATGTCTAAGATGAAAGGGCCAACTTATATTAATCTCACTTATAAAGTAGTAGCTCTTTTCTTTTATTTTCTGCATTTATCAGATATTTCATTAATGTTGCTGCTGTGGCTAGTGATAATACTTTGGCGGGTAAGCTTAGTCTGTGACGTAAGGCCGCTCTCTTTATAAGCCATATTCTCCTTAGCTTCCAAGTCCCAAATTAGTAGCCTCACAAATTCACAAAACTAAGGGTAAATGTTAAGGCCATATCCACAAGATAGATCTGAGAAAAAATTGTATAACTAGGGAGCCACTTCCTCTTGTCTCTTCCTCAAGCAAGCAGCCCACATGCAATATTGCGCATCAGACAAAAGGCGTCTTTTGTTGCCCAACTTCCATTATTTGTCCCCCAAGTTTTGGATATTATTCACACATGGTTTCTCATGAACTCATCAGCTTCACCTTCAAAAAAATCAGACTCACCTGTCACCTCCTCGGATCTTCCCTAACTACAAAGCCCCAACAATTAGAAAAGCATAGATTCAATAATCGATGTCATTTAACAAGTATGACCATGCCTGTTCGTCATCAGTTATCATATATGCTTAGTTATAATTATATGCACATTTGATTTACAAGTATTCACCGTTGAAGATTAAATGACTCAAAAAACTTGGCTGAGGCCATAGATCGAAAAGTTGCAATATCCATAAAGCCTAGATACAAGTAAGAGGGGGGGGGGGGGCTCAAAATAACAAGGGAAATAGGAGTTAAAAAAGATTCCTAGTGCCTCAAGACAAAAAACCAAGGCCACACAACAATCCTGACTGGCACTCCATAGTCTAAAAGGACCTCTCACCGTATGAACACAAGACATTAAAAACATGACCTAAAGCAAAAAAAAAAACAAGAACAAGAATAAAAGACCAACCTCCGTTTTCATTAAGAAAACGGCCCTCGTAGTAATGATAACTAGTAATCTAGGACTAGGAGTCTAGGACCCTGCTTTCGGGAAGATGCTTTTCTTAATTAGCAAGGACTTCCCAGATTAACTCGGGGTCGAAGGAAGGCATCCTTGCCAGCGAACAACCTTCGAATTCTGATCCCTCTGTTACCAATGTTGGAAAATCAGTTGAAAGAGTGGATGGCGAGTTCTCGCCATTCCATATTCCGTCTTCTGAAATCGTCGGTGAAATGAACTCATTTGTCCAGTTACCGTCGAAAGCTAACGGAGATAAGGGTAACGAGGATGATGAACAAGACGATGACTCAATCTTCTGTGATTTCTCACTCTGTTCAGAGCTGGGCTTAGGCTTCTTCGCGCCGCTCTTCTTGGCTTTCTCCCTCTTCACCTTTTGACAGATAGCCTGAATTTTAGCATCTACGGAGGTCTTCAAAGCATTTAATCTGGAGCTATCTCCGAATCCTAACTTACTGGGGTCCTTTAGATTCGGGAAATTCAAACGAGCATATTCTCCTCGGAGTTTATAAGCAGCACGATCGTAGGCATAAGCAGCAGCTTCGGCAGTTTCATAAGTGCCTAACCACACTCTCATTCGGTTCTGAGGAAGCCTAATTTCCGCAACCCATTTTCCCCAGTGCCTCTGTCTCACTCCCCTGTATAGCTTTTTCTTACAGGTGTTCGGGTACGAGTATGAAGATGCTCCTGCATAGCTTGGAGTTTGATTTGTAAATGATAGGCCACCAAATGAACTACTCACTCGGTTATCTTCATAGAATTTCTGCAGAATGTCTCTTTGACGAAGGTAGACCGACGAGCCGAGAGGTTCGAAACCGCACGAGCCTAAGGCTTCAAACATGGGGTTGCTTGTGGTTGTGGCGTTTGTTTGGGGGCAGTGAGAGAAAATAGAATCCAAAGGGTTCGTCCCACCTGATAATATCAGATTCGAGAGAGACGACCCTATGTCAGCAACGTTATGCGGTTCAAGTTGATCATATGTATCTTGAAATCCCTCCATGATGATTCTGACAAAAATTTATAGTGAGATTCTGCTAAAAGAAAAATGGCTGGGGGAAGAAGAACACTAAAAAGCCGGTCCCTCTTCCAAAGACGAAAGAAAAAACAGGGTAACAGCGATTCAAATTTGAGAGAGGTGAGGGAAACAGGAATTGGGTGTTTTCCCAAGTGAAAGCAGAGGAGGCTAAATGGTCGTTATTAAAATTTGAGAAGGAGGTGATCCTGAGAAAGGCGAGGATCAAGGATGGATTGAGAGGGAAATAAAGAGGGCGTGAGAAAACAGAGGAAGGAGGAGAAGGAAGCAGATGAGAAATTTTTGGGTGGGGCTTGAAGGCAAGAATCGGAGTTACGGTGTACTGAGCGGCCCATGTGTCGTATTTATAAGAGCTTCGTGGGGATATTTCCATTCAGCGAATACGAATCCCCGTTCACAACTGCACGTCCCAGATCGTCTTCGATATGACCAAAAAGCCCCCTAAAGTATATGTATGTAATTAAGCTTAAAAGGGCTATGAATCCGTTTAAAAATTCAGGTTTTACCCAAAATCTAATTTTTATCAAATTAGTTATATTTTTTAAAAAATTTAGATTTTGTAATAAAAGCTAATTTTAAACGTATATTTTTAAAAACTATTTTCTTATCAAATTACATTCTTTCTTATAATAAATTTTCTATTTTTCTTTTATTCATTCTCTTTTCTCTTTCTATTTATTTTCCGCCTCAAATTCTGTAAAAGTCAATCACTTTTAAAATACAAACATCTTTTAAAATCTAAATTTTATTTTAAAATCTGTAAAAGCTGTCATTTCAAAATTTAAATGTTACCTTAAAACATGTAAAAACTATTTTTAGACAAATTTTCAAACGAGCTATATAATGTGTGCTTGGGTGATTTCGTGAGAAGTAGAATGTGTCTCATCGTGTGTTCTCTCTGTGTGTACGTATCTGCACACGATTATTTGGGATAAAACTTGAATATTGGATGGTTAGCTTGAGATTACTCTTTTCGATGTGAATTGTTAATATTATTTAATTAAAATTAAATGTATTCCACTCAATGTAACAATAATTTGAATATTTGATGTCTGGTTTGAGGCAAATGTCACAGCGGTTTTTATTGAGACTAAGAGATTATATAGTGATCGGTGCTTGATTGTGAATGGACTAATTTGGAGATGTATATGCACCTCTCACTGTAATGGGTGGTTAGAGTTAACTCATATATATATATATATTGGTTGCCGACATTAGTAGGCAGGAAATAGTGAAATGTGTTAGATTGGGAAGTGACAAGAAATGGTTAAATCCGGTTGAGAATACGGTGGATAAATGTTTTTACGTAAATCGAAGTAAATATATATAAAAAATTATTTCGTTTTGCAAAAAAATACTATTGAACGGGCTTTAAAATTTCTAAAAGTATTGTCAAATAAAATGAAGTGGCCGATCTTTAATTTCTAGCTTGTGGAGAAGATGGAGTGCAATTGAAGTTGTATTGTATCCGTTTGGCAAAGTGGTGGAGAAGTACTTATGGGCTTATTTACATAAGCTGAGACAAATATGTGGAGAAGATTGTCTCGTTTTGCGGAAAAACACTGTTGAACGTGCTTATGACTACAAGTCAAGTGTTGCCAAATTGATGTTCGTGTGTATAAATATAATTGGCTCCAACGGAGAACGGAACCATGTTGATAAAGGGTTGTTTAGCGGAGTGTTTCCAAAAGTCGAACGTAAATTTAACAGTATTTTTCTGTAAAATGAGATAATTTCCTTCACATATTTACCTCAACTTGCGCAAGAGTACTTCTCTATCGTGCTTCCAAATTGGTTCAAAATATGAAAATGGGAGGCAAGCATTGGAATCTGATGATAAACAAAAAATAATATGGGAAATTTATTCCTATATCCCAAATAAGCAAAATATTTAAGGAATGATCCCATAGAAGAAAATATTTAATAAGAGGTCCCAATTGACAACATAAAGTCGTTGTGTTGAGAATATCATGAGCTGTGTTGATAACACCTCATATTATCAATAGGACTCTCATTCAATATTTTTATTCATGAGATCATTTTTTAAATAATTTACTTATTTAAGATATAAGATTAAATCACCCAAATAATACTAATGAACAACGATCCCTGGGTTATGGTTTAGCTTCCCATTTTGAAGGAGACCAAAAGAAGAAAAGGGCAGTATGGTAATTGGACGAGGGTTGGGTGGATGAGTTCAAAAATGAGGGGTGAATTATTGAGAGAGAGAGAGAGAGAGAGAGAGAGAGAGAGTTTGAAGTCCGTGTGGGCCCATGTGTCCGTACCAGTGTTGATCAGAGGAAAGGCTACTTTTGAGATTTAATGCAGAGAGAGAGAGGGGAGGCAAAGTCAGAGGCCACGCCCTGCACTCCTTTATCTGGAAGAGCCCGTCCTTTTCTCCTCGCATCCCTTCCACTGCCACGCGTCTCCATCTCCACCCAAAAATTATCTTCCCACTTTTCTTTTTTTTATTTACTTCCTCTTTCTTCCAGTTCTTCAGTATTTTAAAATCTGGATTAACTCCGCACTTTCAAGGCGTGGATTATGGTGTATGAGTTACAAGAAAAGTTTTATCTCAACTGGTTATTAAAGAAGATTTAACTTGGATGGTTATTAAAAAAAACCAGTTTAAGAATGGTCAAGTCTAAAGAAGAGAGGAAGCAGGACTTTAAAAATATTATTTTTTTCTTTAAACATTATTTTTTATCCAACTAAACTTTTGTTTTATTAGTCCCAATTTACTTGTCGGGTTCTAATGGAAACACCATTGTACATATATTATTATTATTATTAGTTACAGCTTAATGCCAAGACGCATTGAATCACCTGGAACGACAATATGGAATCAAATTACGTGTGGATGCTTCAACTCCATTTGCCTCCATTCCAACACACACCAATTGATCCATTACATATGAAATGATCACACACACGCAAGCACGTACGATCCAGTTATTAGCTTTGGGTAATTAATTACTTCTTTGTTGATGATGCCAGCATAAATGACTCATGTAGATACGTGTCCTGCCTGCCGCCCCTCAAAGTAGAAACATGCCAATTAATTGCATTAGTGACGCTTTCAAGCTAAAGCTCATTTCCCTCACTCACACACACTCACACACACACACACACACAGACACACTCTTCCCCCCGTAAAGATAGCTAATTAAACTCAATCATTGATATATACAGGCAATTCAATGGGAGCATGGAGCATCAAGAGGGAGACCTCGATCAGATCACAGGGGAAATCTTGGCAAAGACAGTGATGGTTTCCATCTTTCCCATCTCTAAACTTATATGATACCATCATTGCATCAATTGCCCTTTCCCTCGAAAGGCTGTTCTCTCATGATCCTCCTTTGAAGAAGGAAGATGGTGTTATAAGTCTTACATTGGAAAACTTCTCACACAAGAAGTGGTGTTTTTCCTTTATATGATATATATATAGCAAGCTAGTCATTTGAAATATGTGCGCGCGCGCGCTCATAACTTTGGCGCTTGCAATTATATAGGAATCCTTCCACCCCATGCATTGGGGCTCGTTTTAGAACGTAGATTTGATTTTGATGGATATGAAAATAGAGATAAAGATGGATATGGGGATGGATATGAAAATAAGGTTTTAAAACATGTTTGGTATAACCATTGAAATCACGTATAATTTTATATTTTAAAACATTTAATATATTTCATAGATGAGGGTATTTTAGTCTTAAAAATATGAGCTCCATGGAACCCATCTCATTTCCATGGATTTTGGTATGGAATTGAAATGACCCATTTTGATGGAAATGATTTCCATATGGAAATCAATTCAATGTTTATTTCTTTGTACCAAACATGTAATTAGTATAGAATTTAATTCTAATTCCATATCCATCTCTCCAATTCCATTATTCCAAACAGGACATTAGTCTTTTGTGATAATCTATTCGTTTATACTTGTCCTCATACTAATTATAGTCAACCCTCGCCAAGTTACTCTCTCCCGTCAAGATAATTCAATTAATCCTCTTATATGACGAAATGACAATTATTAAGTCATTAAATATCCAAAATCGATAATTTTTTCTAATTTTGTCCCTATTTATATTATACATCTTAATTAATTCCTGCAATTTTAAAGCTCAATTAATAATAAAGATAGAATAAGAACAACAAAGTAATTAATGAAGTTGTGGATGACTTATATTTGGGGCCAAAATTGTTATAATGATAATTTAAAGGGATATATACCTCATTGGATTTTAAATATAAGCCCATGTTTATAAATGAGAGCTTATGTTTAGATCATGACGAAGTACTATATAAGAGTGAAACCGGTAAATCCGAAAAAGGGGATATTCTTTTAACACGTTTCTATGAGGTACTTTACATTAAGAGCGGGTGATCCCCTAACAAATACGGCTTCATATTTAAAATTGCGTTTGTTTGGGGAAGTGAGTAATTGCCTTACTACTGCACCTTGGTAATCCAAATGCTCTTTAGATGAAAGAACAAGTCATGAAAAGGCAAGAAATGAGAATGGGAAACATACCATCCAAGTGGGGACGTGTAGTCACCAATCAACAATGGCTTCGTTTGGAAACCCGTTGAGAAAACCGACACAGATTCCTAGGTACTTTATGTGAGAGGAATTTTATCTCGGCTTGCGTGAGAATGGGTTTTGGGGGTCAAAACGAGGTTCCTAACGGAAACCCAAACGAAGCCAATAATGAAAGCATTAAAAGCATAAAGGTAGGGATGCTTTGAAAACCTCAAAGAGTCCCAACTACAATGCTTGTGAACCTTCCCCTCCCTCCCCCCCTCCCTTTCACACACACAGAGATTAGAGTTTTTGTTTTTCTGCATGCATGTGACCCTCTCACCTAATTTTCGATCTCCCTAGCTAGCTTTGCTTATTCTTCTTTCTCTACTATCCTTTCTGGCTTCTCTTTCAAATCCCCCTTTTCCCCTCCCAAACCTCCTCCTCCACCCATCTCTCATCTCTCCATACGCAATATTATCCTATCTCTCTTAAAGCCCAACCGCACCTCATTAAGTTTTATTGAAGAAATTATTAGAAAGAGACATTTGCAGGCGTACGTACTCTCTCCATTCACAAACACCAAACTGCATATTGGAAAACTAAAAATAACATAAAAATGGGGAGTTTCATTAAATAAATTATTAGAAAGAGACCTTTGCATGCATGCTCTCCATTCACAAACACCAAACTGCATGCTGTAAAACTAAAAATAACATAAAAATGGGCTTCGATCTATTATACGATTTGCATACCGTACTCCCTTTCATCCTAATTAATACAGGATGCATTTTTTTAATAAATTTTTGGTCCACAACACAAGTCACTCAGTTCATCATTAATGATTTCCTTAAATATCACTCCTATTGTACTTTTACTACAAGAAGATTCAAAGTCTAATATAATGTTTTTATATGGTCTTTAATATCGATAAAATTAAAAAAAAGGTTTTATTTTGGAACAAAATTAATGATTCAATTACTTTTTATTGATCCTGATAAAATAGCTAGAAATAAAATAGCTAGATGGATGACTCGTAGTATATGCAAGAGGGGTGTATATATGTTAGCCATGAAGTCAAGGCACCTTAAAAATT
>JANTPZ010093634.1:0-16296 GCA_025593235.1 Vachellia pachyceras | reverse complement strand
AGAGTGGAGCCAACTCTAGTTAAAATGTTTAGTAAGGTTAGGGTGGAGAGTGGGGGGAATGAGGAAATGGAATCCATGGTGGGCGAGGAAAGGGGTCAAAAGGTGTTTGTTGACATTATTCTCATTCCCAAGTCAACCCCTTGGCATGGCCAATCATATACCCTTGCTTTCCAGGGAGATGCCTTATCTCTCTTCCCAAACACTTTTTTTGATCTCTTTATTATTCATCATCGATCTTCACTGATATGATATCTCAATCTCAGCTGTATGTAGCTAGTCCAGGATTCTTCTGTTCTCTAGCCCAAGGAAGTTCCCCTTCATGTTATTTCGTTTACACGTGGTTCTTGCTGCAGCTCCATATGTAAAAGCAAGAGATCAGAAAGCCTTATAATCTTTGGACCTTGCATATCTTTTTGTCATTTGTGTCATGATGACCTAATCCTACTGCTACTGTACATGATCTATAAGTTACTGCACTGATTCATGTTTATAATTAATAATCCTGGTGGTGAGAATCTGATAGGCCAGATTGTGATGGGAGAAATTGAAGGACCCCAGAATTGGAATATGGAATATGCATGGATCACTAGGAATGTTCAAAGGCAGCTTCAAACTATTTGCTGTAAAAACAAACGTAAGTTATTAATTATAACCATCTCTTTTATTTTTCTTTTTCTTTAATTCTCCTTTCCCTTTTTTTTGTACACATGCTCATTTACATGGTAATAAAAAAAAGCTCAGATAGATCAAAGATACACCGCTTAGAAGTCTCAAAGAAGCATGTCCACCAAGTGGGACAGAACAGATTTATCAGCAAATGATAATATTGTTGAGACTGAAGCTTCATTTAGGGGATGGGATAGATGACCACTTTTTCCTACAGCTTTGCCAGTTTCCAAATACGAATATGCTTCTTTCAATTCAGAAAACGGCATCGGAGTTTTAGGGTCCAATACTGCATTCAATTTGCCACTCTCAAAATATGGTCTCAGTTTCTCTAGGACCGACCCTTTCGATGTCAGCACGAACCATATAGCACCTTCAAAACCTGGAGGCACAATGCTCACAAGTTTCCCACCTTCTTTCACAGCCTTCACTGCTCTCTCCTCTCCTGTTTGGAACAATATTTAATTACCATTAGTGTTATAGGACTTGGGTCCCATCATTATTTACCCTTGATAAATAATTAAATACAGAAACCACTTATTTATTGCTTTGACGACATTTGAGATCTGACCTTCTGCATCATACACCACACAAACCTTTCGGGAAGGTCTTCAAAATTGTGTTCTGTGTAACCAACATCTCTTGATTACACGGACCTTCGATTCACGATGGCTACAGGTAAAGCAGAGTCCAGCGATTCTCGAGCGCTCAACGAATTCTCAGGCGAAAGTTTGGGTCAAACTCGAGAACCTCAGTCGATTTCCCGTGTATTCGGAGCAGACCCAGGCTGTGATGGTAGACGATATGGGAGAGATTCAGTTATTTGAAGAGCGATTCAGTTGACCGCTAGCTCAGAATCAACAAAACTTAGATACAGAGACAGATTCGACACTGCCTTTTATTTTATTTTACTGTCTTGGGGAAAGGAAGATCTTTTATAAATGATGATATGTTGTATTTGTTTATAATATCATCAATCTCATTGCGCGCCGGCACAAACACACATTTAAACAAAGGAGACTCTCTGGTCCCTTCATTCTTTTGTTTTTTTTAAATGTTTATGACCAACAATCATTCTGCTTCGAATTTAGTGAACTCGTCAGGACACGTTCTTCTCAAAGTCACACACAAAATCACATAGCCTTGCCAAATTCAGCTATCCCATTAAAAGACGTCACATTCACTGAGTAATCATATAAAATGGAGTCGATGGATCACATTAATCGTCTAACTTAACAATCTCATACCAAGATAAAACCACCGATACAGATCATGCAATGTTGTTCCAACCGTGAAGTACAATAAAGAAACTAAACAACAAGCCACAGCAGCCACACCATGGAGATATTTATTACCGGCCAACTGGCATCGTCTCCCTTGAACAGAGGGCAACAAACTAGGGTTCATGGGATAGGGTAGACAACTACTTTTCCAGTGGCTCTATTAGTTTCAAGGTGGGCAAATGCTTCCTTTGTCTGAGGAAATGGAAACGGACCCTTAGGATCCAGTATTGTCTTCACCTTGCCATTCTCAATGTGAGGCCTTAACTTCTCTAAATTAGCACCATCTGAAGTCAGTATGAACATGATTGCTGGTGGAAATCCAGGAGGTACTATTGTCACCACTTTGCCTCCTTCCTTAATAACTTTGAATGCTAGTTCAGCCTATCCTGTTTGTCACATTAACAAAAAAAAATTAGCCTGATTATATTTATAATATTCTATGAAGATTTACGCTATTAAATGTACAAGCTCAAAATCATACCTACTGTATCGTAAACTACATCAAACTTTTCTGGTAGATCCTCGTATTTCTCCTTTGTGTAGTCGATAGGCAAATCAGCACCCAAGTCCCTCAACAATTGCAATTTCCCAGTGCTAGAAGTTGCTGCTACCTTCGATGCACCATAAACATGCTTGGCAAGCTGCATCAAACAAAATATATTAATAACATTAGTTCTCAGTCAGGAATCATCCTTGTAAACCGCAAGTCCAACGTATTGGGGGGCTAATTATTTTATTGAAAATTTGGTGCTCATTTACAACGTAACACCAACTTGTTTCAACAAAATGGTTACCTGGATAACAAAGGTTCCAACTCCACCAGCACCTCCGAGGACAAGGATGGATTTTCCGGCAGAAAAGCCGCCACGCTCGAGCCCTTCATAAGCAGTCAGCAAAGCTAAAGGGAAGCTGGCAGCCTCAGGAAAGCTGAGATTTAGAGGTTTGTGAGCCAACAGTTTCTCTTCCACAGCAGTGTACTCGGCCAACGATCCAACCACCTTTGGGTGATCCAAAGCTTTCTCATTAATGTCACCATACACTTCATCCCCGACCTTAAATTTCTTCACTTCACTCCCTACTTTTACCACTACACCAGCAACATCGTATCCAGGAGCAGTCTGCACAAAACGGAAAAGGCCGGTCAGAAATTGTCAACATCGAATATATTCCCCTGTACTGTATTTTATTTTACCCTGCGCTCCCAATAAATGACGTTCAAACTGAATATAAAAACTCGTAGAAGTGAGAATGGCCAGTTCGGGCGGGTTTGGAAACCAAGTTTGACCTAGTTTCACAGTAAAAATTAGGTTTTACAGAATCCGAAAAGTGATTTATGTATGGGAAGTTATAGCTTTTACGGATTCTGAGGTAAAAAAGTGGATATGAAAGAGGAAAGAGAAAGAGAAAAAAAGTAGGAAAGAAAACCTAGATTTGTAACCTAAATTTTGCATAATTGCCCCAAACCAGCCCGAAGTCACTTAAGAAAGAGAAGAACTGAAGGCTTACAGGTAAAGGAGAGTCAGTGTCCTTGAAAAAGCCACCCATCCTCTTGTAGTCGATGGGATTAAGAGAAGCGGCGACGACCTTGAGGAGAACCTGATCATCCTTGAGTTGGGGTAAAGGGAAGTTAGGGTCAAAGTGGAGAACGTCCGATGAGTTGCCATATTCAGAATAGACCCAAGCTTTCATGTGAGACGGTACGGTCGGAACAGAAGCAGCAGCCATGTGGGTTGGAGGAAAATAATGGCGATGAGGAGAGAAATTGGCAGAGAACCAAACGGACACTCTCTAATGCACTGGGAGTCCAAGTGCAGTAGAATTGGAGATTGGGGGCTGAAATGGGTTGGTGAACATGAGAATTGAGAAGCGCTCATTGGTTATTTATCGAAAAGATCTCAAATTAATAATTTTCAGTGAAGATTAAGTGAAAAACAGATGATAAGGCATAATCATGACAGAGCCTCCCCACCCACGAAGATAAAGCCAGAGGCAAAGGTTGATAGTGAGTCTGTGAGACTGTGACCCGTTCTGAATTCTGAACCAAGCCCTAAACAAACTTACGTGCCTTCGTCCCTAGAAACTCACTTGTTTCATACGTTTTTTTTTTTGAAAATTTTCACCCCGAAGCAATGGAATCAAAGACTTACACTGGGTTGCTGACTTTAGCTTCTCAAATTATATGATTTTATTATTATCATAGTATTGTAATTCAACTAAAAATGCCTTGGCTGTGCGGTTGTATTATTCAATCTACAGAACACGCATATGTTGCATGAGTTGTTAATTGTTATTAATTGATTGATCATAAACTATAACTCAATCTTCTCTTATCTTCACACCCTCCCTTTTTAGAGAGTGAAACACAGTATGTTTGTTTGGGAACTCATTTTTTCTAACGGTGCACGCAAACCAAAATAAAACCATCTCGAAATCTTGAAAAATCATATTGAAATCTGTAAAACCACGTTGAAAACTGTAACTCCTTTCTCTCAACGGATTTATGAAACACAGACAATGTGACATTACCTTCTACTTCTACTGCTAAGTGCTAATCAATCAAGCACTGCGGTCTGCTGTAACCAAATAGTGGAGAGTGAATTGGTGCTGACAGGACACTTTCCCACCTTCCTGATCCGCTTTCAAGTTTCTTCAAGACACTGAATACTACTGTTGCTTGTGGAATTCCAGGCTGTTACGCCTTCACCTCCTTTTTATCACATATATGTATATATTCAGTCTGTTTGAGAAATTTTTCTCACATCTTATATATAAATTGAGACAAAACTTTTCTCACATATATACCTCTACTTATGTAAAATTACTTCTCTACCGCTTTTCTAAACGGATCAATTAGCATGTTCACGTGGCAGTTGCAGTATTTTGAATCTCACCTTCTGCATTATAAACAAAATCATATTTGTCATTTAAATGGTCAAATGCTAAAATCAAGACCCAAACTCCTCAACTGTCCAATCTTCCAGCGATGAAAGCTGTTGCTATCTCTCTGTTACGAATGGTGTGGATGTTTGGACAAGCGTTTCTAAATCTCAAACGTATATTCAATAGTGTTTTTTTATAAATCAAAATAATTTTATTTACAGATTTACTTTGTAAATGATAAAATCACTTCTCTACTGCTTTTTCAAACGGGACACAATATATTTGTAGAGATACCTTATTATTAAAAACGATCATATTCATGACACTAAGGGAGATTAAATATGAAACTATTTAAGGTCTAAAAGAATGAATTCAATTATCAAAAAATTGCATTAAATATGTTATCATTTCCTGCGTTAAAATTTATCATTACTTGCTCATCACTTGTTGTTGGAATTTGAAATTATTAAATCATTTCATATACACCTTGCAGCAATATGAATAATTAAACATTGTTAGTTTGTTACAAGTGGATTTAATATACTCGCATTAGATGAACATTGGTCCCTTTCTTAACATGGGTTTCCATCATTCGAGGCGTATACCCTAACCCTGCCTAGCTTGTTTACACAGCATTAGTCAATTTTGAATATGGTTCTTACTTACTATAAAAATTAGTTAACTTTTATTATAAATATTAAAAATATTAAATACATTATTTAAATATAAATAATTAGATTATACATCAATTTATGAGGTAAACAAAATTTGTAAATAATAATGAATATAAATACTTTAAAATAATGTATTTAACTTCTTTAAAATATAATAAAAATCAGCTGAGTCTTATATTGATTATATGAGGTAGCACTGATAATTATTTAGGAGTATTTTTGTCATTTTATTATAACTAGTACCCACTTTGGAATTTTTGAAATTGGAACCATCATTATGTTATTTTTTATTTTTCAAGTGTTTTATATATCATTTTCCCAATAAAAATCTAAGAGAAAATGAAAAAGATAAAAAGAGAAGAACTTGATAAACCGGAATGAAGGAGGAAGCCACCGACGGCCCAAAAGGTAAACATTGAAGGCTCAGTTAGTACCGGTAATGCGGGTTGGGCCTGTGAGCCCAACCCGTCAGCCCGCCATATTCAAGCGCGATCAGCCCACCAGCCCGCTTTTTTATTTTTTAAAATTTTTTAAATTATTATATCTATATATTTTTACCCTTTTTCATCTTAATATTTTTGTAAAGATAAAGTAATGTTAAATTCTATTTTTATGATATATAATACCTAATATATTCAAAAAATAGCATAAAATATTTTATTTTTTTCATATCAACTTCCTATAATATTATATTTAAAATTATAACAAAACATTAATACTCATATTTTTTGAAAACTTAAAAAAATCATTATTAAAAATTTATTGATGAAAAATCATATGACTATACAATCTTATGAGGAAAAATGAAAAAGAAAAAAATTAATTTAAAAAAAGTCTGCCAACCCGCTAGAAACGGTGGGAAGGCGTAGGTGGGCTAGCTCGCATTCCCAATACTAGGCTCAGCTCCCATGTGAAAAACCGTGAATTTGAAGACTTTACAGCCAACTTTCTAAAACGACCCAGCCAGCCCCACTGGATCGCTTTCCTACTTCCTAATACGTAATAATGGGCCCGTTTGGGAATACGGTGGAATAAGTAACTTATTTACAGAAGGACTTATGGAGAAGTGAGATTGAAAATAAGTCAGATTGTAAAAGTGATTTGTGTTTGGAAAAGCAGTGGAAGAAGTGATTTATTTGTAAAAGTGAATGTGTTTGGGAACACGGTTGGATAAGTAATTTTTTAAATTAAAATTAAAAATATGAACCTTATTGAAATTGAAAATAAAAAAGTAATATTTTAGGTCAGATTCACAAATTATTAAAAATTATTGAAATTAAATTAAAATCTACAAAGGGAAAAATGGAAGAAGGATGGCCCGCAAAGATGAACCAGCAACGAAAACGTCAGATTCACAATTATTCTGACACTTCTCTCCATAAGCTGTTAATTCCAGCTTTTCTCCATAAGTTACTTATGGAGATAAGCTCCTTAATGAAAAAAGCAATGCCAAACACAAACAAAAAATGAACAGTGACGCAGAAGTACTTATGCAACTGTTAATCGTGTTTATAGTGGCTCAAAATCGTTTCCAAACAAGCTCAATATCTATCAATGTTCAATAGGAACTTCTGGGAGCCAAGAATATTGTATCAGCTCCTTTACCAATATTTTAATATACTTGTATGCAAAGTGCAAACAGAAACATTGTGCCCCCGTACGTTCATACACGGTGACGACAGGCACGGGTGGTGCATGCATCTCCATCAAACACTCACTGGGATGAATGAGGGTCCCTTATTATTCTCACGTGAAAATCTACGTTTCACCTGAAAATTTAAATTTTATTTAAGTACTTACATTTTTAAAAATTTAGGTTTTATGATAAAATTTGAATTTGAAAATTAATTTTTTTAAAAAATTATTTTATTGTCAAATCACATTCTCATATGATAAATTTTCTCTTTCCTTTTTTTATTTTTTTTATTTTTTTCTTTCATACTTATTTTTTTGCAACAAACTCCGTAAAATCTAATAAATTTCCTAACACAATCATATTTCAAAACCTAAACTTTACATCAAAATTTGTAAAAGCTATTCTCCTAAATTTTACTCTTCAAAATTTAGATTTTAGGTTGAAGTCCATAAAAAATATTACCAATCCGGATTCTCATCCTTTCGCCATTAATCAATCGCTAGCCGCCAGCTCAATTAGACATTTTTGCCCCTTTGCTTCTGCGGCACCGACTATCAATGATTCATTCCCGCTTACTCTCAAACCCTTCTCTTCCCACATTTTAACGCTCTCACTCCTGAATTGGGATGGCGATGAAACGTGCCGTTTCCTATGCGATTCGATCGCTTGCTTCTTCCTCAGTCCCTTCGACTTCACTCTCCTCACCCGCTTTCGCCAGGCACCTTCATGTAATTCCCCTCTTCACAGCCTTCCGTATGATTAATCAGCTTTTTAACTGCCGCTTTCAGTTAAATTCAGTCGATTGAGCCTTTCGTTTTCAACCTTGCCTCTGTTCTCTGTCGGAAATCCTCTCGAATTTGCAATTTTTATGGCGGGTTTCATAGTTTCACTTGCATGGCTTGTTCAAGGGAAGGTTTATCCCGACGGTGGATGACGTCATCGTAAATGCAGACGGTCCCGTCTTGGTGTGGTTTGGGCGGTGACGTTAATCCATTACCATGTCATGGTAGGGTTTACCTTCATCCGCCGGGATCGTGTTGCCTTCTGCATTAGGCCACGCGTCGTCCCAACATGTTTTCAGCGACCCTCTGTATTTTTTTCCCTGTTTATTTTTCTCGTGGGCTTAATGCTGGTATGGGCTTGACGACTGATGATTCATGACAACTTATGCCCATCACAATCATAATTAATTCTAATGCTTTGAATATCGATCCATAATTTTCGACTACAACAAAACATAATCGGAAGAAGCATTTTGAGATAGTCTCTGCTTTTAGTCGACTCTTGACGCTTGGATCAAGCTGATTTGTTTTCTTCCTTCTTCTTTTGAGAATAGGCTACTGGTGGAAGCAAGAAAATCGTTGGGGTTTTCTATAAAGCCAATGAGTATGCTTCCTTGAATCCCAATTTTGTGGGCTGTGTTGAAGGAGCCTTGGGTATACGTGAATGGTTGGAATCGCAAGGTCATCAGTACATTGTCACAGATGACAAAGAAGGGCCTGATTGCGGTTAGTTTTCTCTCAAACTCCAAAAATTCACTACTTGTTATGACATTTTCAATAAGACAACATAAATTAGGCAGTCTTTTCCCCCACTCTGCGCTTGTGAAAGCGTAAGCAGTAGACAAGTTTGTTCAAGGTGCTGCAATGAATATAAACTTCAAGGGTCTTCATTTGCTAGTGAAGAGACTTCTAAACTAGTTTCACCGACTGATTATTGACTGCACTCTACCCATTTTATAGAACTTTTTTTCTTACAGATTGTACACTATTCTTAAACAAGATCCATAACTTTTACTAGCATTTTAATAATAATGCTCAATTGAAAGTGAGATCTAGAACACTAGATTCATTTACTCGCTTGTGCGGGTCTTTGCTCCTGACAGCGAAGAGATGACTTAGTTTCAGGAAAACCTCAGCTCCTTTTAACAGAATCGCGAAACTTTTTGTCATTTACTTACATGGAATTTTTCCATTAAATTCTTGTTGCATTTATTTATGATTCTTTCAATTAATTAAATATGTTTTATGTTGGATGTTCTTACTTTTAACTGAGAACTTCAATTCGCCAACTAATGAAGAACTTCCTTGTACTTTGGTTTATTGCATATCCGTCTTAATTTTTATGATTGCCTGAACTTATGGATTTATATTTTTGTTTTTCAGAACTTGAGAAGCACATTCCTGATCTCCACGTGCTCATATCTACTCCTTTTCACCCAGCCTATGTCACTGCGGAAAGGATAAAGAAAGCTAAAAATCTTGAACTGCTATTGACAGCTGGAATCGGTTCTGATCACATTGATCTTAATGCTGCTGCTGCTGCTGGATTAACTGTGGCAGAGGTTACAGGAAGCAATGTAGTGTCGGTTGCAGAGGATGAACTCATGCGAATCCTGATTCTCGTGAGGAATTTCATACCTGGGTATCATCAGGCTGTTAATGGGGAATGGAATGTTGCTGGCATTGCTCATAGAGCATATGATCTCGAAGGAAAGACTATCGGAACTATTGGTGCTGGACGAATTGGCAGGCTTTTGCTGCAAAGACTGAAGCCTTTTAACTGTAATCTTCTCTATTATGACCGGATTAAGATGGATCCTGAATTGGAGAAACAAACTGGAGCTAAGTATGAGGTGGACCTTGACGCATTGCTACCCAAGTGTGATGTAATTGTTATCAACACACCTCTCACTGATAAGACAAGGTATAGTCTATACATCTAACTTGATTGAATACTAATTCAGTGGATAATTTTGAGCACTTAAAGAATTTCGTATACGCTGATTGTGATGTATAGTGTTTCATCAGAACAGACTAAGCAAGTGAGTTGGGACATGTCCAAAATAATAGAGTCCTGCTCTGATGGATATGCCCCATGCATGAAATGATGAAAGAGTTTTGATCACCTTTGATTCTAACCAAAATTTGGCTTCTGACTCAGGGGATTGTTTGATAAAGATAGAATTGCCAAGTGCAAGAAGGGCGTCTTGATTGTAAACAATGCCCGTGGGGCAATCATGGATGCCCAAGCAGTGGCTGATGCTTGCTCTAGTGGGCACATTGGAGGTAATTTTGAAACCACCATCAAAACGTTGGTGCCTTTTTACCACAACCAGCTAATCCTTGTCCTTAATATGTTGGAACGACGTTGATTCCTCTAGGTTACAGTGGGGATGTTTGGTTCCCACAGCCTGCTCCAAAGGATCATCCATGGCGTCATATGCCAAACCATGCCATGACTCCTCATATATCTGGAACTACAATAGATGCACAGGTACTCTAGTTCTTGTCCATGTACTTGCGTTCTTGTTCGCTTCAGATATTCCATCTCAGTCGCTCCCTCTTTTGCTGAAAAACTAATGATAATGAGTCTTGTCTAGTTACGATATGCTGCTGGGGTCAAAGACATGCTCGATAGGCACTTCAGGGGTGAAGACTTCCCAGCACAAAACTACATTGTCAAGGAGGGTCAACTGGCTAGCCAATACCGTTGAGCTAGTACTTGTGCTGGGTGTGAAGGTTCCATTGTTGATTTGATTTCATGATCACTTGACAGTTGGGAAGGCACTGAAATAACTTGTCTTCCTGGAGGGAAGGCACTGAAGTAACTTTGTGTCTTCATGGAGTTTGAACTGTGGGATTTGATTAGGAAATAAAGCTTTGGTGAATGGAGTATGTGTCATGGTATCTTTCACGCGTGATTCGAATATGAATTCCGTCCTGTTCGGAAAGCCGTGATATTTAAACAGGGCCATTTCATCAAATTTGAAACGTTTTGTTAGTTGTCCTTTTGTTGTGGAATTAATTACCTGACTCATATCTTAATAAAGTTCGATGAACAACGCCCATGAAATGCATTTTAACACCGAAAAGGCCCTATGATTTTTTTTGGCAACATTTGGTAACGCTTCAGGGGAGAATGCCTTTTGGATCCAAAAATTTGTTTTTGCATAAGGAGAAAAAAGTATTGCTGGGCTCAGCCTGGAAGGATAACAGTGTTGGAGAATATATAAAATGAAGGAGCAAAGGTGTCAGTCTTTGCTTTTCTGGGGGTGGAGGATGAGGTCTCCTGAACTTCTATTTTCATTTATTCCATTTTTTTAAATATATAAAATAATATATTTATCATCTTATTTATAAAAGATAATAAAAGAATATATAAAATGTAGAAGCATTTTCATTTATTCCTTTTTTTTATTTTTTTAAATTTTATCACAATATATAAAATAATATATATATTATTTAATGAGTTTCATATCATTATGAGGAATTTTTATTAAAAGTCATTTTTTTAACGTTTATTCAAACATGTTTTCCTTTTCGTAAAGATTTATTTCTTCAACGCTTATTCAAATATAAATGTGATTTTTTAAAATGCATTTTAAATAAAATTATTTTTTAAAATGCATTATAGACAAAAGTTACTTCTTCCAACAATTATCTAAACGGACCTTATATTACCCGGGTGTTGTAAAGTAAAAAAATTTATTGTTTAGGTGTTGACATTATGGATTGTACTATGTTTAAAATTTTGGTTAATAAATGTTTAAACAGAAAAATATCCAATTTTAATTTATCTGGTTTGGAAAAAAATTTTATATTAACAGATAATTTTTAATCATCTATCAGAAATAATCTTATAACCAAGTAACTGTAATACTTTTCATGAAGAATGTATTAAGATATTTATTTAATACAAGTGTTAAGCTAATCTGTTTTATTTGATTTGTACGTAAAGCTATTTTTTTTTAAGAAATGGTGAATAAAATATTATTTTATTTACTCATGGAAACGTTAGAAGGTCAACTTACTTCGCGATATTTTCATTTTTCTTCTGATTTTTGAAGTTCTGTTCTCAAGACATATTGGTTTATGAAAATTAGTTGAAGGTTCACATCTCCCTTAATTTCACCTTTCATATTTATTAACAACTAATTTTATGTTATTTACTTATTTTTTATTTTTCTTTTGTGGATAATTTAGAGCTCGAGTGAGAAAAGTTTCCTATATTATGTCAATATATCATAAATCGACCCATCTTCAAAGCTCACCTAAATATCGGCTTAAGAAATGGCTCTAGACTTGATCCACTGTTCACTAGCCATTTCCTGCTTCTATTGGGCTCCATGCAAGCCAGTATCATTTCCTCCTTATGAAATCTTTGAACCTCTTTTTTTGCCCATAGGGATATAACCCTTCCATATTAGTAACCATACCTTTCATTGTGCCTTTTCCTGTGGGTTCTTGGAAAACCATGTCTATTGCATCTTTCAAAAAACCTTTGCCTCATTCCCATGAATTATGCGTAAACATCCCTGTTACTTCAATGACTCCTTCTTCATATGAATCCGTGCCCCCTCTTCATTTCCCCATTTCAAACCTTTCACCTTACCTCCAAGTACATTGACTAATCTGCACTCTTATATTAGTACAGTGTAATCTGATGTGATATGAAAAAATTTCATCTTTCTTCCACTTCACATGATGTGAAACCTGCCCTATACCTAGATGGCAATTTGACCACTTTAAATCAGCCATGTTCCTTCAACTCAACTATGGCAGTTTGACCACTTCAAAGTGAACTTCCCGCCTTAACTTCAAAGAGGATTTGGTGTATCACCTTTTCTCTTATGTATTGTCTTCATTCCTTCTTGCTTTCTTGCATGAATTGTCATCCCTCACTTATGTAGTTCACTCTCTACCTTTTCTCTTCCGTACCGTCTTTATTTCCTCCCATACCGTCCTTCATACTTCACTTACTTATCTTTGTCCCACCTTCTTTATAAATAACACATCCCTCTTGGACCGTTTTCATCTTCCGTTTATTCCCAAACCTATTTGTACTTCATTTTCTGTCTTCTTCAACCTATATTCCACATTACAACCATGCCTCCCTCTATGCTTAAGGACTTGCATGATGGCTCTGATATGTGGACTATCATTGTTAGAGTGTTAAGGAAATGGAACATCAACCAAAAGGCTATGCCCACTGAGGTATTCTGTGTTTGTTCGCTGCTTGTGGATGCTGAGGTATTTTTAAGTGTCTATCACACAAGTAAATGCTATTGCTTTCATGATGTTAGTGTTCATTTTATTGACCTACTCATGCTCTCTGATTTCTTTGTTCCAAGGGAAACAAGATCCAAACAAGTATCCTTACCAAGCTTTTGCAGGAAAAGTTTTGCCCTTCTATACACGAAGGATAAACTTATCAAATCTCAAACTTTGTTGTATCCGTAAATACCTACAAATACAGATCTACTACACATCCTTTTAAGCTAAACTTTACACGTTACACCTCCATCATAGAGGTTGACTTTCCTATACCGATGTATTCATATTCCTTTAAAGCAATATCTGAAATCCTGAGCCTTCAGCAAAATGAACACATTGAACATCTATTTGGTACTGATACCTATTATCTTCTACTCCTCTATATTTTAAATTACTAATCTCAATGTTCATACGTATAAGTCTCCTTGATTATAATGTCATAAAATACTGCAACTTCAAAGTTAACTATTGTGAGCAACAAACATGCTCCATGCAGATGTGATTGCTTTCGTTAGCAATATGGGTACTTTAGAGGAGGATCTCAGGGACAATGAGACAAAGTACCGACTGAGGATGGTTTTACAGAATCTTGAGTATGCCATTACTCCTTTATATGCTTCTTAGTTTATCCATGTCATTTACAACCCATAACTTTGCAATGTTTATTCCTTGCATTCAGTCGAAATGATAGAGTGTGTGCTATGGGATACTTGTGCGTCTGATGCATACTTGGCTCATTTGGAAAATATGACACTCCTCTGGTTGCTCTGCTACATCTGGCCAGACTTGGTTGCACTGACAGTAGTAATTCCCTCCTATAATATGTCATGCTGCCCTTTCTCTGTTTTATTCCAATTTTATCTTTAGTTCGTAATTTTTCATTTCTGGCAAGTGTAGATAGGCCTCAAATATGCAATTCCTTCAATGTAACGAGGGTCTCATTTAATCCTTCTATTAGTTCATGATTTAATTGAAAGGTAAAATTGATGTAGTCCATGCCTCCAACTCTAAATAAATTACATTTTATTTTTGTCTGTATGCTTACCCAATGTTCGTTCTTACATTTCTCTCTTTGTTCACTGTTGTTTTATGCCTTTTAGTGCTAAAGATTGTGCTACCCCAATTATTACCAGCTTCAGTCAGCCTATACCTTCACAGATGAGCCAAGTGTATTGACATTCCTTATATGATTAGTGTTGATTTCCATTATTGCAACTTGACAAACCCCGTATATGAGAATGTATATTTATGAACATTAGTGTTAATACATCCTTCTCCTACTACAATGACCACGTCGTTGTTTATTTCAGATGATAGTATCCCCGTGCAACGCACGGGATCACGTGCTTGTTGTTGCTAGTGGTCGAAATGGTGTTGATGTGGACAAGTAAGTAAACTGAGTGAATGTAATGGTCAATTTTGCCATACAAATTTACTATATATTTGTAGGGTTTGGATTCCGTGCATGTGAATTTATACTCTACTGTAATCTCCTTTGGAAGCAATTGAATTGCAGATTTAATTACATTGTCCGTGACAGCCGAGCTTGTGGCCTTGGGTTGCAACTTTGAGTTTCAGAGGTTAAGCAATGAACTTTAGACAATTTTTTACTTTTTAAGTGGATGGTGAAGCAAATACAGATGCCTAGCAACTCAAACTGCTCCACTTGCAGATTATTGGATGCCATGCAGGTTTTGGATGATGAGATCTGTTATCGTGCCAGGAAATGTCAGTATTTGACATGTTTGTCAAAGCTTCTATACTCCCCTCAAGCAAGTACATTCAACAGTGTTTTTTCGTAAATCGAGATAATCTTCTTCATATATTTAATTCGGCTTGTGTAAAAGCATTTTTCTACCACTTTCCTTGCTATTGGTTGTGCAATCGGTTGGATTTTACCATCCACAAGCTATTTGCCACTCGTGGTGATCTGCATAGAACAGTTTACACTCATCCAAAAGTACAGATACAGACTACTATCTTCCTTGTAATGATTTTCTTGTTGAGGCATGGATCCTTAAATTTTCTTTCCTTATCTCAGTTAATTTTATCTCTTGGCTTCACCATTTCTAATCATGTATTGTTGTTTTCAGGCAATAGAGTTCCTCCCAATACGCACACTTCACACGTCTCTTCCTCCCATCCATGCCAACGTCATGCGCTTACCTGTGTCAAATATTTGTAGTGCAGCTTTTAGCTATCCCCATGTATAAGGGCCGTTTAAAAACGCGGTTGAGAAATAATTTTACTATTTACGAGGTAAATTCGTGAAGGAGATTATCTTGTTTTACAGGAAAATACTGTTGAACGCACATTTGGCTTTTCCAAGCGTGATTCCAAATATTTCAATTCTTTCTCTCAAATAAAGTGCATGTGCTGTTTATGCATATGGAAAATATATCACTCGCAATCAAACTAGTATACTTTTAATCATCTAATGAGGAAAAAAGAAAAGGAGGAAAAAATAAAAAAAGAAATTTTTGTACTTGAAACCAAACCTAAATTTCAGGAAGTGATATCAAACAAACTCTACTAGCTCAGAATCAACAAAACTAGGATACAGAGACAGATTCGACACTGCCTTTTATTTTGTTTTACTGTCTTGGGGAAAGGAAGATCTTTTATGAATGATGATATGTTGTATTTGTTTATAATATCATCAATCTCATTGCGCGCGCGCACAAGCACACATTTACACAAAGGAGACTCTCTGGTCCCTTCATTCTTTTTTTTTTTAAATGTTTATGACCGACAATCATTCTGCTTCGAATTTAGTGACCTCGTCAGGACACGTTCTTCTCAAAGTCACACACAAAATCACATAGCCTTGCCAAATTCAGCTATCCCATTAAAAGACGTCACATTCACTGAGTAATCATATAAAAAGGAGTCGATAGATCACATTAATCGTCTAACTTAACAATATCATACCAAGATAAAACCACTGATACAGATCATGCAATGTTGTTCCAACCATGAAGTACAATAAAAAAACTAAACAAGAAGCCACAGCAGCCACACCATGGAGATATTTATTACCGGCCAACTGGCATCGTCTCCCTTGAACAGAGGGCAACAAACTAGGGTTCATGGGATAGGGT
>JANTPZ010093633.1:0-11675 GCA_025593235.1 Vachellia pachyceras | reverse complement strand
TACCCGAACCTCATCCACAATATGTGGCTCTGTGTACGTGTCTCCACCTTTATATATATATAGAAAGACGAGCGCTCACTCTGTGGTTTGTTGGGCTTCGGTTTGATATATTAAATTATTGAATTAAATACTTTGAGCAAGTTTCAGGTCAGTACAAAAAGAACAAAAAGAAAGAGAAGTTGCAGAAGGATCCATATATTTATTCTGCAACGTACGAGAGAGTGTTCAAAGTGATCTTGCAATTAAGTTTTGATTGGCCAGAAACTATATGTATCTCAAGGGCCTTTTCAATTTGCATATCTATTAACTTGGGGTTTTCTCTTCTGATCTTAAGTACTGTATGACTTTTCAACCAGATTATTAATGCAAGGGCGGCCCTCTTCCGTCGGTTGTAATGAAACTGCGTTTCTATTTGCTATCGAGACGAATAGATAAAGAGGTTAAAGGCCATAGCTTTTTTCTAATTTTCATATTAAATTATATTTTTATGATTTTTATCCTTTATTATTAATATTAATTATTAACTAGTTGCATTTTAATTGAATAGAGATCTCAAGTGCTTTAAAAGAACTGTTCAAAGATAACTTGGTCGATCGTTAGCTTGTGCAGATTAGTACGAAGAGATGAACATGGTTTTAATTAATATTACTTCCTCCATCCTCAATATTCAAGAGTCAATTAATAAAAAAATTGAGAAAGATAAATATATATTATTAAAAGTATTTATTTATGCATTTTTTACCAAATTTATTCATATATATAATTAATTTATATATATATATATTAAAGATCATATGTGTGTACAGCATGCAGCAATATACTATTATTATATAGGTTAAAGTATACTTTTTGTCTTTTATATTTACGTCAAGTTTCATTTTAGTCCTTTAAGTTTAAAAAGTGCACTTTTAGTCCCTCAAACTTAACGCCGTTAGTTTCTCTTAACGAAAATTGCCGACTCATTGAATTTAATTGATGATTGTCTAATAAAACGTTGACAAAGCATGCTCACATTTTAATTTTAATTTAATAATATAATAAATTTGATATTTTAAATTGTGTAAATTAAAAAAATATTTAAAATAACAGCGTTAAATTTGATGAGTCAACAATTTCCGTTAAGAGAGACTAACGGCGTTAAGTTTGAGGGATTAAAAGTGCACTTTTTAAACTTAAAGGACTAAAGTGAAACCTGACGCAAACATAAAGAACTAAAAGTATACTTTAACCATGTTATATATGACACAAAGACATAAAATTCAGAGAATTAAACTAACATGGATACCAGACAAACTAAACATCCATATCATGTATGTCAAATCGATAGCAATTCCTCTTAACTTCGAAATCTACCTCCACCGGCCGTCGCCGCCACGCACATCCTTGATATATGCCTCGTCCACAACCGCCTGATCTACCCTTATTAACACCGCCACTTCCACCGGCCGGCGGCCTCCAACCTCCACTGTTTTATTTAGCTAGGTAACAGCATAGATCATATGAAAACCTAATAAATTAAATTAAAATACGGAAGGCATCAGCAAAGGTCTCAGCTCACGCACAGAAGATTAACGAGTTCCTTTAACATCCTCCTCCCCCACCTCCGCCGCCTCCGCCTCCGCATCCCCCTCCACCTCCTCCGCCGCCACATCCACCTCCTCCGCCTCCGCCGCATCCACCTCCTCCGCCGCCGCCGCCGCATCCACCTCCTCCGCCAGCATAACCATGTCCACCACCATATTTTGATCTCCTTCGCGGCCCGGTGGGGTTATGGCCACAAGAAAATATGACCATTGAGATAAGTGAGACGGACAATACAACCATCATTAATAGCATTAAAGTTCCAGAAACAGAACCACTCATAATGCTGCTCATAACTTGATGTCCATTTCCAACTCCAAATCCAAACACATCTCTGGCCATCTCTTCCTTTCTTCACCGCTTCCACACAATCCCACTAGTATTTTACTAATTTTCTGTAATGTATCTGCAAATCTCAATGTGTGTGGGTCTTTCTGTGTCTATATATATAATACACTAACACAGCCTCACGCACCCATGCCACAGCGTGTGTTTGGAATTTAAGTTTGATGTATCTTCACGCAATTCTTAAAAATTTCGAAGAAGTTGCATGAAGGATGTTAAATTGTTTCTCAACAAAAGAATGGTCAAAGACTTCTAAAATTAAACGTTTGAACAGTTTAGGGGTGGCGACAATTAACGCCACCCCAAGGCTAAAAAACAGCTTACGTCTTTTTATGGGCTACGGAAATTATAAAAAGAAAAGTATTGCATCGTATTTTTAATTATATTTTGAATTCTCTCTCTTGACTGTACAATTTCTCAACTATTTAAAACTGAGTTTTAATTTTGCCGTCGGAATTGTTGACAAATGAAAAGTCAAACAAGTAAAGAAGGTGATAAGTTCTAGGAAATTTTCGCCTTACTTGTTTAGTGAGAAGATGAGCAAACAAAAGACAATAAGCATTCTGATATGGGTCAAGCGCGCGATTCGTTCGCCTTGGTCCTCCATGGATAAGCACTACGTTTCTCAATGGGCTCATCAGAATGTTTAGGATATTAGAAAATAAATATATACATGAGAGATAATTATGCATATGCAAGAGAATTGACTAGGTACCGACACAAAGCAATACACAAAAAATCAAAAGGAAACATATAATATAAGACAGAATATTAAGCTAGGTAATAAGTAAAAGCAGATCATTAACTTGATTCCTCCACATCCTCCTCCACCACCGCAACTTCCTCCTCCAACCCATTTTCTTCGAGGCTTGGGGGGAGAATCACCGCAAGAAAATATGACCATTGATATAATAGAGATGGCCATAACAACCATCACTAATAGCATTAAGGCACCTGAACCAGAGCCATTATTCATGATGCTGGTGATCATTTTATCTTCATTTCCACCACCAAAGGCAAAGATATCTCTCACCATATCTTTCTCTTCTTCACTTCTTTTCACTGAGAGGCTGTGGGCTAGCTGAAATATGAGTGCATGCACATACACATGTGTGTGTGCGCGGTTTCACTCGTCCTCTCAATTTCGGAGAACATGATTGCTGAAAAGGACAATTTATCCAATGAAAAGTTTTTTTTGTTGCAGAGTGGCTAATAAATTTCCAGCACTTGCCAAAAATTGATAGGTCTTCCGGACAGAATTAATCGTTTTGCAACTTCTCGTCAAGTTAGAATTATGCAAAAAGGAAAAAGAGGCAATGAAGTTACAGGTTTATTAATTGTCCTTATGAAGTTCCTTTTTATTTTATTTTATTTTCTCTATTCAGCCTATTCCCTTTGACAGACAACGGTGTGGTTATAGATGAAATTTCTAGTCTGTGCCTCTTTAGAGACCAAAATGACCAAAACGCGTTTAAGGGCATATTAATGCTAGTCTCATTTAGGGCATACATAGGAATAGGATTGCATAATTTTATAGCACGTATATATATATATCTAGCTTGACTTGGCCGGAGAGGACTCCCGTTGATATGAAGTCGAACAGGGTCTCGAAAATATAAAAGGGCACTAAATCAATGAATAAAAATTAAAGATCAAGTTGAAATAAGAAATATATAGCTGAAGCATATATCGTAGTAGTAAAGATCGAATTGGGGAAAAAGAAGTCTTTTTGGGAAGTTCCTCGTTGAAACAGATTTTTCCTTCTGTTCTTCACGTTTCACATGGTAGTAGTGTCAGTGAACAAGCAGCAAGATCGTGTGGGACCAAACATTAAGGTTTAAGTGCGATTACAGTCGACATTATTGGTTCGTAGACGAGTAGTTGGTATTAATTTGGGCTATTAGTTTGCATTATATATGGAAAAAAACGTCATAAGATAAAGTCAAATTTTAATTCTCCCATTTTAATTAACAGGGCCTTCATCATTTATCAAGTGATGTTCAGATCCTATGTGCGACGACCTTAACCTTGGGCGGGAACCTTGGCCTCAGGAAAGTTCTTCCCTTACAACGTACCCTGCTGATGATTGCCAAGTCATATCAAAACGCTTCTTAATATAATGGATCGGTTTAGAAAAGCGTTAGAAAAGATCTTTTACCATTTACGAGGTAAATGTGTGAAGGAAGTTATCTCGTTTTGCGGAAAACACTGTTGAACGTGTTTTTTGGTATTCAATCACTTTGCCAAACACCCTCTCTAATTTGTACGGCAATTGAACCAACGAAGGTAGTAGTATATTACAATGGAATCAACAAAAGGGTCTGTCTCATTTAACTTGGAAAACAGGCATGAATCAGTAATATCAAATCAATTACCACGGCCACAGCCTCCTCCTCCACCATCACCGTCACCACTGCCGCCGCCGCCGCCGTCCCTTCTTCTTTGGGGCCTGGGTGAGTTATTATCATCGCCAAAAGAAAATATGACCATTGATATAATTGGGATGGACATAACAATCATCACTAATAGCATCAAGGCTCCAGAACCAGAGCCATCCATAAAACTCATTCCATCTTTCATTATTTCTACCACCAACGAGTTCTCAGGCCATCTTTCTCTTCAATGCTTCTACAGAACCCCACTTGTATCTTAACTTTACTACTGTAATTCATCTGCAACTTGTAATATATAGGTCTCCGCGAGCGCGCGCGTGTCCAGATACATGCGCGCGCGCATAAACATATATACCCCCGCACAGACAGAGTGTGGTCGTGTGTGGATTTAGGTTTGATGACTCTTCACGCAATTCTAAAATTTCGAAGAAGTTGCATGATGTCTATTTTGTAAGTAATCGCACACGTCGTCTCTAATCCATTCTCTCATTTACATAATAAAATATATATTTCTAACAGCTTGAGATGTGAATAGCAGGATATTTTTGAATCTGTCTATGATGAACTCCCATGAATTTAAAAAAAAACGTTGACCGACAGGTGGCGTATAACTTATGGTTCGGAAGCATAATAGTTTCTTTCAGGTGAGATAGATGCTTGACGAGACGGGGAATATCAGATCGTTTGCGCAAGCAAGAATTTCTTATTTCTGAAAACCATCACCCGGAAAGTGGACCATGTCGCTTTCTTTTTGTTTGGCATGAAGTAATTTATATATATATATATTTGTTAATACGATCATATATGTATATATATTGTTAGGCACAACTATCCTTTTATTAGAGACAGTTCGCTTCTAAACACTGTCAAACAGTGAATGGGATAACATCTTAGCGTGATTCTCATGGGCCAAGGGGGATGTGTGAGAATTGTGCTTAGGGCAAGCTTTTTTCATCAAGCATTTTCACATGGTGTTTGGCCCACAGGACTGCGATTATGATTAGCCTTAATGACTTGATGGTACCTAAAAAGCCCAAAAGGCAAAACAATCAAATTTCTACAACTATAATTTTAGATTAACCTTTTTTGAGTGATTTTACGAGTTAAGTTCTTAAAAAGACTTTTATCTAAACTTATGTAAAAGTGTATTTTTAATTGATTATGGATGTTTGACAACTTTAACATATAGATTAAAGCAAAGGTTGCAATTTCTTTCCTTGAGCATATTTCTTTAAATTGAATTGGGTTAAACACACCTTCAGCTTGATACGTTACAAAAGAAAACCTGACCTTAAAGCTGATGTGAGTTACAAGAAATTTATTACTTGAAACATCTTATTACATTAACAGTACGAAGGTTGTGATTTACAGTTTCACGTATATACCAGCTCTGTATGCTTTATATAGCAACAAAAGGGAGACCCGCAAAGTAGAACGAAAAGAAATACACATAAACCTTTAAACAGTCAAACAAATAAAATAATCTGCGGCCTTCTCTTCATACAAGTTTAAGCTTCAGGAATGGGAGCCAACAATTCCTGTAAAAGGTAAGATAAGAATAAGATTCCCTCAACAGTAGTTAGCGGTTAACACAAAGTAGTGCCCAAGTTATTGAATTAATTACCTCAGAGAATCGCAAATGCTCATGATGAAGATTAGATGATTTCACATTTGTTTCCCACTTGGGACTTTGTCCTCGTCCATGAATGTGAGCAACAGGAGAAGACCGCAATGATATGTTCCTCGAGGAAATGATAGGTAGGGTACGGTTAAGCCAAGACTCTGAAGGAGCTTTGGGTAAGGGAAGGGCAAGGGGAAGATGTGAATTCTTTATATCTGACTTTCCTTGATTGCTTAGTTTCATTAACCTTCGGCTTTCTGAGTAAACCTTCCTATCGCCAGCCACTTTTGGGTTAGCCAATGTGCCAGAATCTTGATTCAGACCCTGATCAACAGATTTGATAGCTTCTCGTCTCCCTGACTCTACCTCCACATCACCGGCTGGTTTAAATTTTCTACCTGACAGAGAGGAAATCTGAGTTCGGTCATGGAAACTTTCTCGATCTCTTGCTGAGTCTATCTTCTCACATTCACCCACTTTTGGACTTGAATTTTGAGGTGAGTCTCTTCCTTGGTTACCTAACTTACTAGAAAGGTTTGTCTTTCCCATTTGCACATCATTAATAGATCTATCAGAACATGGGGGAAGAAATGAATCAAGACAATCTGAACCTTTAGGCAGTAATTTGGCCGTCTCATCCGTGACAGTCAAGAGCTTACTATCTTTTCTGGAAATCTCAAAATCATCCATTTGGTGATTGGTCTGAACATTCATTTCAGAAGCATTTAAACCTGAAGAAGATTTAACTTTTTGTACAGAATCCACATACAGGGTTTTCTCAACAACTGGGCTTGTGCAACCAGTATCACATCGGGTGGCCTCAGAGAGTGGTAATCTGCTGCAACCCCTTCGATGTCTATCAATGTCATTTTTAGATTTTTGAAGAATTCCCGTAGAATATTTCTCTTCTGCAGAGCCAGTCTTGGAATCTGCTGCCTTTTTCTCATAGTAAGCAGTTCTTGCATTCTGCTGCACAAGAAAAGAGATCACTAGATCACCGACATGAAATGATAACAAATGAAAGAAATGCAAGTAAAGACAGATTAATACAGTTTTTGCGGTTTCACTGTGAGGAACACTCAATCTGGCCCGCATCCCGTGAACTGGTGAATTCAGCATTCTATCCTGCGTTCTCAAACCAGGTATTGGATTCAGTAGGCAGAACCGAGGAAATAGCCCACAAATTTTGCCCGGGTTGTCCCCAAGTTCACTGTAAAGGTCATCTTCATCTTCACTCTCTTCATTGCATAATTCTTGGGCATAGGGTGGCAAATTATTTGGCCTATGCTGATTTACTGGAGGACGTCTTTCTCTGCTCATTATATTTCTTACCTGTCTTGGTTGTTCTCGTGCAACAGGAGGCTTCTTGTAGGCATATTGAGGAGTTTCAGAAGCCATTGCCTGTGCTGCAGGTAAGAACCGATCAATCATGAAGGCACGAGCAAATTGATCCTGTGAGATACTTCGAGATGGATGAGCCTCTTGCTCATCCAATCGACTCAAGCCACTAACACTACAGTTCATGAAGAATGATTCAGTTCTAGAAAGCGTATCAAGTGCATCTTGATAGGCCTCATCTCCATCATCTGAAACAGAACTAGCCTTTTCTTGGATTGCCTCTTTGGGGCTCTCACATTTTGTTACATCAGGCGTGACACTTTGACTAGGGGTCACATCCTTGTTTATGGATCTAACACTAGAAGAATTGGACACAGAGCTTACGTTTCTAGACTGAGTAACTGGTGTGCCTCTTGAAGCTTTATCAGAATCATTCTGTTTGACTTTCAAAATCCTCCCAGGTGGAAGATTGGGAGTAGCAGGAATGGAAGATGGTCCACAAACCTGTGTGTGAAATTTGTTTTCATCTTTCGGTCTTCCAGGAGTCTGTTCCCACACAAAAGGAACCGTTCCCGGATTCCTCACTGGACCCGATTTCAACTCTGACTTGTAAGCAGGAAGAGGAGGAAGTCTAGCTGATGGCTTTTCAGTTTCCCTTTTATTGTCCTTTTCAGAGGCAGATGTTGACGAGAATCGCCTTACAGATAAAAGTGGCTGATTAAAATCTAACTGTTTTTCTTCCATTAGATACTCTGCAGTATCATGTGATTTGTTTCTGCAGACCACCCAAAAAAAATTTGAGACAACACTAATTGAGCATTTTTTTTTACCAAGATCTATAGAATATGAGGAAAAACAAATGTACATAATTGCACTTGCCAGTTCTACACATGTTACCGGGGAGGTAACCCCATTTCTACATAATTGAGCAATTGTTTTTACATACTGCTTGAGAAAAAATGAAGAAAGAAAGAATTCTATAAATTCTACGTTACAAGCATATTGAACAGCAGATATCTCATCAATCACCAATGACAGAATAATAAGAGAAAGCTAATCTAAAGCAGGGGAAAAAGGATGGAGACGTGAAGTAAATAAGAAGTCTCTGTAAGAAGCTAAACTATTTCAGTATTTTAATCTCTAGCCTCCTGCCCAGTTCTAACCTGACTAAGCAATAGTCAAATAAACCAGGCCATATGCAAAGAGAGCAGACACTCGTCAGAGAAATGAAAATTTCAGATTCATCAGTAACTGCTAAAACCAGCATCAGTCAAACGCCTAGCAGGAACTGACCAAGAAAACTTAAACGAATCGCGAATGCATTGAAATGAAGAAACTTCAATTTTCCCTCGGGATAAAGATTTTTCTTTTCCCTTGAACATCTTGCCAAAAAAAAACACCGCTATTGACTAAAGCCAGGAAACACCGACATCGAGAGAGAGAGAGAGAGAGAGAGAGAGGGATGGGTTCGGAGCAAAACCTGAGAGAGAAATGACCCCCGCAGAGAAACCAAACCGCGTACTTCCTTGAAATATAGTCGGTGAATGCAAGCTAGGCTGCAAACGCCTCTCAGGAATATCATATAAAGAAGAGGCAAAAGAAAGAAGGGTATATAGAATTCAACTAAAGCTTGCAAGGAGCGAGAGAAGGGTGGAGAAAGAATCAACCAGATTGTACGCTTGTGTTTATTGCTCTTACTCCATTGCAGTTGCGAGCTTGCCCGCCGATGCTGCAAAGGCAAATTGATTATAATCATTTTATCTCTTTCTTTGATAACTTCAAAAATGGAAGCTTTTTTTAATTTCTGCTGAGAAACTGTACTGGAAAGTTGATTTGTTTATTTGAGTTAATTAAACAATTAAATCAATAAGTAACGTTACGTCTGGAGATTTTGGTGCATTTATTTTAGGACCTCTTGCTGTGGGATCGTGGTGGCTGGTAGAATTAATAGAGTCTTGGACACGAAAAGCGATGTAAAAGCTGTCTGGAAAATAAAAAATAGTTGAAAAGGGATGGCCCTCCTTCTTTACGTGTTTTAATTATTGCGAGTGAATGATCTGTAATCGATCTTCAATGAGCAAATGGGTCCCGCCTTCATCCTTTCTCCTTCTGCTTCGCAAGGTATGAAGTTATTTTCTGGAGCAAGAAGAAGAATGGTATAATATGCTAAATTAGACCACTAAGTAATGCTTGTGACTTGCACTTGCATGGACTATTATCTATTTTTCTATCTTTTTTATTAATAAGCAGAGTAAGTTAGAAAAAGTACAAACTTAGGGGATTAGCCCCACGTCATCTTCCATTCCCAAACTCAGGGGATTTTCTATTTTTCTGTCTTTTAATTGATATATAATAATTATATGCCGACATTTCAGAAATAAAGAAAATGATAGGTAAAGTCTCACTATCATTTCATATGAAGCAGTAATAAGTTGATAGGATGGATAATATAATCAACTTGTTTGTAACAACGTTTTTAAAAGTTAAACGCACATTCAATAGTGTTTTTTCATAAAATGAGATAATCTTATCCACATATTTACCTTGACTTACGTAAAAGTACTTCTCTACCGCGTTCTTAAACGGATCCAGTAACAGTGAATAAGATCCAGAGTAGGTGTCATAATTTGAAGATGGTATAACTACAACCGCATATAAATAATGATTATATTAAATGATCGATAATCGAATTAGGATAATGTTTAGAATGAATTGGTTTCCCCGGCCAGGATATATAATTCTCTGAACCTGTGCAAGCTCTCAAGGGAGGGAAGGAAGGAATAGATTCCTAAGGAGAGATGGCACGCATGGAGTCGAGCAGGTATAAACTTTTAATCTTTTAAATTAATTAACATTATATTTTGCATCGTGCGTTCATGTGGGAAGTTAGTTCTGTTCATAATTAATCTCTATTACGCTATAAATAATATAAAAATTAAAAAAAAAATATTTCTCCCTTCTCAGATGGAGAGATACGATCCTATTGACTTCTAAAAAAAAATGCATGCATCAAGTCAGTGTTGTGGCGACCGACGATATGTCAAACAGCATTCTACATTGTACAATGAACATAGTAAGTGTCGGCTTGAGAGCACTATTAAAGTGTTATTTTTATTTTTAAACACTACGAGGATTTAAACTTGAACATTCATATATACAAACACACATCGGTGATGCTTTCATGGTAGTGAGTGTTATGGTTTAAAGAGGATGCATGATCATAGAGTTGGGTAGCTGGATGGGATGGATGTGTGGACACAGGAGGAACAATAGAATTCACAATGAATTTATTTGATGAATGGTTGAAGTGATACCCATTGAAGAAAAGATGATAGAAAATCGTGTGAGGTATTAGTTTGAACGTGTTTAGAGAAAACCGACGAATGCCCCAGTTAAAAAGGATGATAAAGCTGTTTGGAATCCAATGTAAAGAGTAGAAGAAGGCTCGTGAGAATACTCCCTATTAATGAACAATCTATCTAAGAATTTTTTTTTTATGGAGTTTAAAGAGATAACGTGATCGATGTAACCAACCCCGCTAACTTAAACATGAGTTATTGCTGCTGTGTACTGAACTAGAACTTCACGATTAATATTTAATTGATACTATGCGGGACTCAAGCAGTAACAGGCAAAATGTTAGGTCCCGGTTTGGTAGCACTTCTAAGTAGTTTAAAAGTCCGTTTAACAGTTTTTTTTCGTAAAACGAAATAATCTCCTTCACATATTCACATCAGCTTACATAAAAGCACTTATCTACCGTATTCCAAAATAAGGCTCTACATGTATAATCAATAGGATGTGGAGAGAAGGGGGGGAGAATCCTGGGATGGAAGTGTCTGACTTAGTTGGAGGCATGGGGAGCGAGATGAGAGATGTGTCATGGAAATGAGGGATTTTTATATATATAATTATAATTATACGAAGTTTCCAAGTGCCAGCTCATTGGCCAGACATTTAAACCTGGGACAGGTCATGTGGCTGTTGGCTGTGGTACTATGGGGGCTTGCATGAAATCATATACAAAACAGGACAAAAAGGAATTGGACCTGTCCATTTCCATTCCTTGATTTTTATTATGTTATTTCGTCATACACGAGATTATATTATCCTATATTATTATTGTCATGTTTTGTTTGGTCCCTTGTACTTTTGGACCACTTCATGTTCCCTGCTCTTTTACTCTCTATTTTATTCTACGAAAGTCGAAAATGTTTGGAGGAACATTATGAGAGCTCATCCCTGAGATGTTCATCGGCTCAATGCATCGGTAGTATATACATTCTTGCATTAACACGATTTATAGAACTCATAACCATTCACATTATTCACTGCCAAATCAATTAATGCTGCTAATTCATTCTTCCAAATCCATGTAATCCAGACCAAAAAAAAAA
>JANTPZ010093632.1:0-16642 GCA_025593235.1 Vachellia pachyceras | reverse complement strand
ATTCTTTCATTGAGTAATTTGTATTCTCGGCTCCGAAAGGAAGGAAGAAAAGAGGTATGACTTCTATATATTGTTGATGTCGAGTATGTTAATAATTAAGAAGAATAATTGTAGCAGTTTGAAAAATTCAAAGGCACATTAATGCATTATTAATGAGCTTTAATTAATTATTCTAATTATATATACATACATAACACTGAAGGTTGAAAAAGACAACTCAAGTGTGCCTGTTTGGTAGGGAAAGTGGCTAGGGTGGTACTGTTGCTACTTGCTAGTACTGAGTGAGAGGAAATAAATAAAGCATCTTGAAATGCATCAGAATCAGACCCCAAATTATTGCAAGAAAATAGGAAGCCCCAAAAGTTTGTCCGATGTTTGCTAATTTCAAGATTTGGAGCTGGAGGATACCACGTTAATTGGTTTGGTTGGAGGCAATGGATCTGACGAAGAAGCCACCAAATATTATTTAGAAAAACGGTGGAAAGTGGGCAATGACCAATGAATGCCTATTCATGTCAATATCACCGGTAGTGAACATTTATGATAATTAATCTGTCAGGGTAGATTGAACTTTATAATAACAGTTGAGTTGAGAAGTGCTTTTACATCAATCGATATAAATATGTGAATGAGATTGATTCGTTTTATAAAAAACTTATTAAACGGGTTTTGGACTTCCAATAAGTATTGCCAAACAAGATTATCAATGTATGTTTGATTCTGTCTTCTTCTCTCTTCAGACACTGTTCAAGTACGCTGCTGCATAGTGAATGCGTGAATCATCATCAAGAAGACTCTGCATTATATTTGTGATCGAAAGCACTCCCAGAAAGCTCTAATAATCACATCCACTGTTCTAGTGTTGAATTTTAACTCAAGGATTAATTATTATTTTAATCCCCTACATCTTGCTTAGTTTGGCCTCTTTCTTCGAATTCAAATGTTTCATTCAATAGCTAATCACGATCTATGTGGTTTTTATCTTATCATTTTGCCTAACCATTCCCAGCCGCAATCATATGGATTAAATAATAATCAAGCAAAGGATACATAAATAGATGAAATTGTTTTGGCCTAAAATACATATATAGTTGAATTATATATTTATATGTGACTTCATGATTAAAGGAATACATTTCACTCATATTTTGAAGATTCCAATTAATGAGGCTTGAAGGTGCTTTTAAAATTGAGTTCATCATACGGTTAGGAATAAAGAGCAAAACCAGAAAAATAGGTTCTGTGGGCGATGAAGACTAGATTATATCAGCAAAACCAGAAAAATAGGTTCTGTGGGCGATGATATCATATCTGAACTCAAAAATTGAATAGTCAAATGTATAAGTAATTTCACCTTATTTATAATCTTCATCCTTTAAATTTACATCATATTTAAGTTGGATCTATTAAATTTTAAAAAATATACTTTTAGTTCTTTATTATTAATGACATTAATTTTACTTAGCAGAAAAGAGTGTCTCAATAAATTTAAATAGTGATTATGCAATTAAATACTGATAAAATATTGTTAAACGTTAAAATATAAAAAAATTTATTAAATAATCAATATTTAACTACATTCTGAAATTATTTAATTGCAGAATGATGATTGATTTAGTATTTTCTGTTAAGTAAAACTAACAATGTTGACAATAAAGGATAGAAAGTTGCCCTTTTTAAATTTAAAAGACTAAAATGAAACTTGATATAAACTTAAAGGACTAAATGCTTACTTTAATAATTTATTATAGATCACTCACTGAGCTTAATTTCCCGTATTAATTTAAATCCACTCACACATATACATCCTAACACTACCAAAAAAATCGAGCTTTTGTAATCGTTAAAACCACTACAAGAGTATACAGCAGCGGTTAGATAAACTGCTGCAAAATCCATCATAACAAATGGTTTTATTGAACTACTGCGCACATGGTAAAATCTGCTACTAATTTTGCAACGTTTTTGATAAAACTGCTGTAAGACTAGAGGCGAACACGAGGAGAAATTTGTAATGGTTTGTAAACTGCTACTAATAGAAAGAACATTTTGGTTTTTTATAGTGACGGTTGTAACCATTTTAAACCGCCACTAACTTGTAATAATTTAAAAAAATATTTAGTAACGATTTATGAACTGCTACTAACTTATTAACAAATATATTAGCCCTAAATGTCCACTTCAAAATCAGAGATCGGCTAGAGGAAGGCTATGGGAATACTTGTTCCATGGAAATCTCCTTATTCACAAATCGTTCAGCCTCCTGAACGGATATATTAGTAGCCCCTAGGATAGCCTCGATGTTGCTAGTATCTAGGGTTTCACCCTCAGGGATCATATATTCCTTCCCAGGTCTAGGACCAGAATCAAGTCTAGCCATCTATATCAAACAAAAATTATAAAAATTAAATAAATTAAATTGTAATTAAAAATAAAATAAAATAAGAAATATATAACAATACAAAAAAATTAAATTAAAATTAATATCGTAAAAGAAACTTTGGAATGAAAGAACTAGATGCCGTACAAGAAATTCCATAACACTCCTTCGGAAGGGCATTTTTAAAAATTTGAAAAATGACTAAAGTGAAAGGAGCGAAGTATATATAGTTATACAATTAGTAGGGGTTTTGCAAAGAACCACTACTAATTGTCAAAATACCACTGCCCAAACCATTGCAAATGTTTGCCATTGTCTTGGAAAACATTACTTTTTAGTAGTTATTTTTTAAACCGCTAATCAAATCACTGCAAATGTTTACCACTGTTTTGATAAAAGTTGCTTTTTAGTAGTAGTTGTCGAAATTGCTACCCAAAACGTTGCAACTTCTTGAATTTTGCAACGATTTAAGAGCGGCATTTTTAAAAACGCGAAAAATGGATAAAGTGAAAGGAGCGGAGTATATATAATCGTACAATTAGTAGGGGTTTTGCAAAAAAACCGCTACTAATTGTCATAAAACCACTGTCCAAACCGTTACAAATGTTTGCCATTGTCTTGGAAAACGTTGATTTTTATTAGTGGTTGTTGGAACTGCTACCCAAACTACTGCAGATGTTTGCCACTGTTTTGATAAACGTTGCTTTTTAGTAGTAGTTGTCGTAACTGCTACCCAAAACGTTGCAACTTGCGACTTTTCTGAATTTTGCAACGGTTTGACAACCATTGTAAAGTGCAGAATTTTGTAGCGGTTACATTAACCGCTACAAATTCAAGACTCTTTGACTTTTTGTAGTGGTTTTGTTATACATAATTGCTGCAAAAATCCACTACTATTTTAGTGCCTTCTTGCCATCTAGCACAAATTTTGCTTCATATTTGGTTAGCAACATCTGTAGGGGTTTGATTAATAACTGTGCAAATTCATAATTTTGTAGCATTTTTGTTAACAGTTACAAATGGACCATTGCAAGTTGTCCTTTTTTTTGTAGTATAACGTCTTACAATTAAGGTAAAAGATATGAGAATTGCTAGGCAATCATAGAAAATAATTTTGTATTTTACATCACAAACTCTTCTATATAGTTACCTCAGTAAACACAAAGTTATATGCTTAAATAAGTTAATTAAAACACTCACTCAAACTCACTGTAGAAGAGAATTGGGTAGAGCAATATTATAATTCTAAATGAATATATGCAACTCTATTCGAACCAAATCACAAGGTCATCAGCTATAGGCTGGCCTTGTCAATTGCAGAGAAAATACTTGTTTTTTCTTTGCTGCTGCAGACGTGGATTGCTTTGTTTAATTAAGGATCATAATACATGTGGCTCTTTTTCGTACTCCGCTAACTACCAAAAGAGCTTGATATACATATAATCCAACACTTCAATACATAATATACTTATAATATGAACGTACGTCACAGATTCCCCATTACATAATGGTTCTTAGGTTTAGCCTCAAAATAAACCTTGCTAAGAGAGACACCATAAAATATAATTTGATTATCGTGGACACAGTACTGCTTAATTAAATACTTTATATTTTTTGTGAGAAGACATGATTTTGGAGCTCATTATCATGAAAGCAAAACGAAGCAGCTACCATACACATAGTTATCCAAAGGGCTAATACATGCAAATGCAAGAGTATAACATATACTATTGATTAATTAATTCAGACTGAGATGAACTTAAAAAAATGGACGGAATATTTGGAGATACTCTTAGTTTTATCCCCTTATATATCCAAACATGGGAAGCCATCTTTGTTTGTTGCTTCCGCTTGGATTTGACAAAAGGGTCAGTGTCTTAGTGTTGTGAGATAGAGGGCATGCAAGGCCTTAATAAATATAAGAGGGGTATGTGATATTGATAAGGCTTAACGTTGATGGTATATATATTTAATGTGCTAGTTAAGTAATTAGCTTAATGAATTGTTGGCAAGTCCCTGTCAAAAATTAAGTAATTAATTATAAGAGAAAAGTCAGAATTGTTTGTTAAATCGTTGTCTTGGGTTCCATGTGTTCTTTCAACTGTCTTCTTAATAGCATGAGCCAAATGGGCAAAAACAACTTGTGGGCATTGTACACGTAAGGCCTACCTGTTCAGTGTCAACGTTTACCCAGATTTACAAACGTTAGCCAAAGCTAATAAGGATGCATTAATATTAAAGCAATAGGATTGTGATCCTTCTTTTTTTTTTAATGCAGTCTTATCAAAGTTTGATGAACTTGTTCAATTATGGATCTACCACTAATCAAAGCCTGGTTTCTACTTCCTTTGATATAATCAGAGTTTCAAATCAGCGACTTTTTATAAGGCATTGTAACTTATTCACACATCCCAATTGGAAATAGTTAAAACTATTGAATTTGTAAGATTCAAATGATTTTTAATATTACCCTTGTTAACCACGTTACGCTACACTAACATCATACTCCATTCATTCCTTTTCATAAGAAACAATTTTCGGGCATCACATAGTGTTTCTTTTTATAAAAAAACATTTAGAGGTTGTCTCAAACTTTTTTGTTGATTTATCATTTAACCCCTATTTACTTACTCGTATTACCCATATCACACTATATTTAATTCTCATTATTCACTCTTCATTGTGCATTCTCTTTCTTCCATGTAAGTAAGGGTGTTTTTGAAAGAAGAAAGTACATTTTTACATATTTATTATCTCCAACTTATTTTAGCCAATTTTTTATAAAAATGAATAGGGGATATTAATTTTAAATATCTCTCACTGTCCTTATTAAATATAGATATATATAGACAAAAATATTGAATCATAAAAGACTAAAATGTACCATCTAAAACACTTTTTATCAGATGAACAAGAGAGGGTATAATATATAAAGGGGGAAAACGCTGCCAATAGATATCGGTCTTAATGAATGATGCTCTAGGTGTTTATGAATATGATCTCAAATTTTAAATACCTATGAATGCACAAAACCTCTTTTAAAGTGCTATGTATAACTAGGTTTAATAATAGTCGAATTTAATCTATTCAGATTGTTATATAAAAAATAAGAAAAAGCGGCCCACACCCATATATACCGTATATGATACAGAGCAGAGTTTGAAAAATGAAACATACATTCATACTCTTCGTAATTGATTTTTATCCTGTACATGCATATGATGCATGTTATATATAAATATATATTCTGCGTAAAAAAATATAAAAACATATATTAGTTTTTAACTATAAACTCTTTTAGAAGTCGTTTGAAAATAACTTTTACCAAGTTCGAGATAAAACTTAGGTTTTGGAGAATAAATTTTGGGAGAATAACTTTTACGGATTCTGAGATAAAACCTAGGTTTTAAAATTTTTTTGTTAAGTTATTGACTTTTACAAAGTGCGAGAAAAAAAATTGGTAGAAAAAAAGGAAGGAGAAATAAAAAAAATATGAAAGGGAAAATTTAATAAGAGAAAGTGTGCGGTTTGATAAGAAAATAACTTTTTTAAAATTTAGATTTTGTTACAAATCCTAAATTTTAAAAAAAAGTATATATTTGGATAAAACTTAAATTTTATGATAAAATTTAATTTTTATCACCAAACCAAAATTTAAAAAAGGGGAGCCAAACGAACCTTATATATATATTGATGAGAGCATGACATGCTGCTGATCTAGCCGTGATCTGTTAAAAAACAAAGAAAGAAGGGAAAAACGCTATATCTAGGCTCAAGAAATCGATGTGACAATTTATCATCAGAGGATATTACGATTCATTAATTCATGAATAACCCAAATTGAATATGTTCATTTCGAAATTATATATAATTTAAGATTCGTGGAATTTATATTTCTGGCAACAAGAGTAAAATTAGGATATTACGATTCATTAATTCATGAATAACCCAAATTGAATATGTTCATTTCGAAATTATATATAATTTAAGATTCGTGGAATTTATATTTCTGGCAACAAGAGTAAAATTAGGATATTACGATTCATTAATTCATGAATAACCCAAATTGAATATGTTCATTTCGAAATTATATATAATTTAAGATTCGTGGAATTTATATTTCTGGCAACAAGAGTAAAATTAGGATATTACGATTCATTAATTCATGAATAACCCAAATTGAATATGTTCATTTCGAAATTATATATAATTTAAGATTCGTGGAATTTATATTTCTGGCAACAAGAGTAAAATTAGGATATTACGATTCATTAATTCATGAATAACCCAAATTGAATATGTTCATTTCGAAATTATATATAATTTAAGATTCGTGGAATTTATATTTCTGGCAACAAGAGTAAAATTAGGATATTACGATTCATTAATTCATGAATAACCCAAATTGAATATGTTCATTTCGAAATTATATATAATTTAAGATTCGTGGAATTTATATTTCTGGCAACAAGAGTAAAATTAGGATATTACGATTCATTAATTCATGAATAACCCAAATTGAATATGTTCATTTCGAAATTATATATAATTTAAGATTCGTGGAATTTATATTTCTGGCAACAAGAGTAAAATTGTATTCCAATAAAAATTACAGTTTCAAAATACTATAATTTTTAATCTTCAACAAAAAACATTTTTAAAAATTAAAATCTTGGATTGTAATGCTTTAACATTTATAAAGCAATTTATGTTAATGTTAGCGTCGAATCATTGAACCACTTCTTCAGAGGATTTGTTAACCAAACATCAAAATGCCTTCAATTTTTGATTCATTCTCAATTATTGTAGACAGAAATGATTGAGTACGCATTTTTATCATATAAAAAAAGTAAACTATCTCGAATAAAGTTGTAATATCTTTCGGGTATCAAATTATAGGAAATTATTAAATTGTGAGTCCTGTGAACACCCGAATTTAATTAGAAAAAATACAGAACAAGAGAGAGGGCAATTAAAAACCAAATATAGGCAGACAGATAAACACCAATATCTGGTTCATGTCCTCCGTCTGATTCTGAGTAATGAAGCTTTATTAATATTGTTCTTCTAGAAAAGCTGGGACATGATTTATCTAACGTGTTTTCAGGTGAACATGGCTGCACCTATTTTAATTTTAGCCTATAAGATCTCAAGCGTGTTTATCATTTAGGGCAAGAATTTTGAAATAGCAACTCTCTCTCTCTCTCTCTCTCTTAAATATAATAAAAATAGATGAAAAATCCCTATTTAAAAATCATAGTGGTTAGAAAGATATGAAATATTTTTATACATAAAAATATGAAAGGAGAATTACTCAGAGATCCCAAGCAAAGGAATGTATTACAAAATGATCATAAGAGATTGTTAATAACAAGTCGAGAAGCATCATTTACAAGTGAAATGGTTACCATTAACAACCTCTTGAGACTATTTTTAACACATTCCTTTATTTGGAACCTCTAGATAATTCTCCCAAATAGCAATGTTATCAAGATTTCACATAAAAAAATATCAGTGTCTGAGTTCAAATCATTCTTACTAATAGGATTTTGAATCAGGAAGTTTTCACTGAATTTTGCTTGTCGCTTGAAAAAGGCTTCTTGTCGCTGAGCACATGCTTTAATTTGCATGCAGAGTCATCATTACCTTTCATGATGTTGCTAACTATTTTCGTTGAAATGAGAACAAAATATTTTAGATGCGATTATTTCAAATTGCCCAAAAACAGAAATGAAAGATTCAGAGTTAAGTTTAGTAATAAATAGACTTCATTATTCCCTTCTGTATGCTCATTTTCTGAGTAACAGTACAAACAAAACAGGGCCTCCAGCTTCAACTGATCGTCTCCACAATCACATCCTCAGTGGTCCAATCTTTCAACAGACATTTTTTTACAAGTCACAACAAATATTTGACCTAATAGATTGGAAACATTGATTTCATAGCATTGGAATAAGGGCCTAAGCAGTGTGGTTTCGTGACTTAGGTGTTCAAATAGAGTGATTCAAGATAAATGAGATTTATTCTTAATATATTTTAAGAAGAATTTAAGCAAAAATTTAATGTGTTCAAAATTAATAAATGAATAAATGTAAAATAAGTTACATAATACTAAAATATGTCTAATTTTCTGGAAGTTAAAAGATAAGGCTGAACCTATTCACTTACGTGTAGGTCTGCCTACATGGGCCTAATGGCAGTGGACCACCATGTGTTTAACGTTATTGGGTGACAGAGATGGGTAGCATTCAAACGTATATGGCTGAGGGAAAACAAATAGAACGTATTTTTGTGAGATGAAGATGAGGCCTAGGTTACTGGCTGTGTCTCGATCCCCCATATATAAAATAAAGAGCCAAATTTCCAAACACATCATTCAATTTCAAAATATATTTTGCAAATCGACCCTTCCTTCTTAAGATAAACAACCACACATCAAGTTGCAGAGACACATAATTATAAGGATCCTATGCTTGACCCTTTCTTCAGGCAACCGCTCTTCTATCCCCATCTCACACCTATCAATAACTTTCACTTCTCTTTTCTTTTTGATATGGCGATCTATTATGTCATCATATCCATGCATTTTTGGATACAATTACAAGTAGCATTCTCAGAGGCGTTCTCTATCTTCATGTAGATTTTTGAACTTAAAACCTTCACAGTTAAGTGGTCAAAGCTCATTCCATTAGGATTAACGCTTGTTAATCAACTAAATTGTTACTGTTATTTTCTTACAGAATTCGAAATCCATGACCACTTTGTAAAATGATACATCGAAGATTTTAGAGAAATTTAGTCTTATGTCCAAAATAAGCAAATTATTTAAGGAATGGTCCCATAGAGAAAAATATTTAATGAGAGATTCCAATTGATAATATGAGGTCCTTATATTGACAACATCATGCGCTGTGTTGACAAACACCTCATGTTGTCAATGGAACTTCTCATTAAATATTTTCATCCATGAGACCATTCCATAAATAACTTGTTTATTTGGTAGCTAAAACTAAATTTTCCAAGATTTTATATATCATTCACGTCAACTTAAGTTGATACCTGACCCCCTTCTCCTTCATCATCATATATACACGTAGAAACTCATATACCAACTTGAAAAATGAAGAAGAAGGGCTAAAGCTAATAAACATTTGAAGAAGATATATAGTATATGGCAATACGATGATAACATGTTGATGACATTTTTATATTGCTCCATCTTTTTGCTGTCTGCTCATAGCGTGAAAAGACAAAAGAATATGCTCTGCATGTTGTATGTAGTCGTGTTTGGTTTTTTTTTTTTGGGTCGGTTTTCCAAGACTTGGCTAATTAAAGGAACAAGTACATGCATGAGAGTGACTCAAATACATAAACTAATTAAAAGACTTGCATTAAACTTAGCAGTATATACAAGGACAACGGATCAATCCGTTTTCTAATAATAAGAAAACTTGGTAACTCGACTGTCAAATTACACCAAAAAAAAAAGAAAGAAAAGAAGAACACAGAGAGAATATGAAGATCCATCATCAGTTCATCACTACATAATAAATACTCACTCAACCATACATAATATCGCCTTCCTCACGCCTTCATCGTACCAGATGTTGCCTCCTCCATGCTCTCAACTTCCTAACCCTACATGCGGATTCAGCTTAGAAAATAGATATTAAACTAATAATTACGAATAAACATAAAATTATATATATATATATATATGATATGCGCCTTTTAATGCTATCCATATCTGTAATTAATATTCTTGCTTATTCATAACTATTTCAATCTCTAAGTATGGCGTTTTGATTTTAAGATGGGATTAAGCTGACCCGGCCACCACGCCTACGGCACACTTTGACCATGAGAGGATTGGCCATTTCGCTCGATAGCCTCAGAACTTCTGATAAATCCACCTCAGCATCATCTGACGGTAGCCATTCAAACTCATGCAAAAGCGATGCCACCCAAAAGGTCACTGTAGCGAAGCCCAATGACTTGCCAGGACATATTCTCCTGCCCGACCCGAATGGTGCGAGCCTCAGATCCGAACCGAATATCGAGAACTCTCCCTCCCCGCCTTCGCTGGTGACGAACCTCTCCGGCATAAATTTCAGGGGGTCCATCCACACATGTGGGTCCCGGGCTATGGCCCACATGTTCACCATGGCCGTGGTCCCCTTGGGCACATGATGCCCATCGACGGTCGTATCGGTAATGGCCAGGCGAGCCCAGGAGAGCAGTGGGCCGGGCGGGTGCAGCCTCAGCACCTCCTTAACCACCGCCGGCAAGTACACCATGGCCTCCACATCAGCCTTCGTGACAGCGCGTGACTTCCCCACCACTCTTTCAAGCTCCGCCTGAACCTTCCGCTGCACGTTGGGATGTAGCACCATCCTAGCTAATATCCACTCGATCAGAATCGCCACCGTGTCAGTGCCCCTAAATATCATTTCCTGAAAGAAAAAAAAAAGATATCCGCTCAGTTCCAAGTTCCAACGCCCACGTTTCCGTTGTTCTTCATAGCAAAAGGGGAAAAAAATAGTTTTTGCAAAATAAATAAATAAATACTAGATTTGAAGAGGCTGTTTATTTATATTTACCCAAAGTACGGCGATCATGTCGGAGTCGGATAGTTTATCGGGCCCAGGGAGGGAGAGCAAGACGTCAACAAAATCCCGGTTGGTCTGGTCCTTTTGGGCTCGATGGTCGGCTAGGATTTTACCAACGAACCGATTCACTTTGGGGACCAGGGAGGAGCACCTGAGCCGGATTCTCTGAGCATCGAAATCCGAAAGCCAAGGGAGATGGTCCCCCCAGTTAAGGGTACCCAACAAGCCGTACCCTTCCTCCACTAACCCACTTAGGCACTCCATTTCCCAGTTTGACTCGTCGACCCTATAACACTTCCCAAACACAGAATTCATCATGTGGCTCAGAGACGCCTTCTTCAGAACATGCCGAACCGCAAAGCCTCTACAATTATCCTCCTTCCCAAACAGCACCACCATTTGGGCAGCGATCTCCGACCTACAAGACTCCGACGCTTGTATCTGCTTGGGCGAGAAGAGATGATTGGCGGCGATTCTCCTCAGGGTACGCCAGTAGACTCCGTAGGGAGCGAACCCGATTGCTCTGTTGAACATCAAGCTGTAAGCGGATTCCTTGATGGGCCGATCAGCGAAGACAGGGCTGTTCAAGATCTCTTTGGCCACGTCGGGGTCGCAGGAGACGATCGCCCGCGTGTAGCCGATGCTGTAGGCCATGAGGCGTCTGGCGTTGAATGCGGAGGCGGCGGCTGCGATGCGGCGGTGGGCGAGGGAGGAGGACATGAGGGTGATGCTGCCGAGGAGAGGGAAGCCCCTGGGGCCGGGAACCATAGGAGTGGTCTTTCGTGACCAGGAGTAGTACTTGCCCCAGGCAGGGCCGCCGGGGTGAGACCAGTGGAAGAAGGAGACGAGAAGGAGGAGGAGGAGGAGGAGTAGCAGGGCTGAAGGGAGGCTGTCGTGGGTGCATTTGGAGGGCAAGAGGAAGAGCCAGAGGTTGTCAATGTGGGTGGTCATGTCGTCGGAGACGGGGGAAGCAGAGTATGTAAGGAAGAGTGAGAGGTGGTTACTTCTTGACTTGGGAGAGGCGAAGAGGAGTATATATAGAGAGTGATTTGGGTCGGCGAGGGAGACGCGAGTGAGAGGAGTTACAGGGAATATAAGCATTTTGGTTATATATATATATATATGATTAAGACTAATTAATTAATACACAAGCGAGATAATATATAGATGAATATGTAAAGGAAATGGCAACCGGATAATTAATCAATAGCCCATGGCAAAAAAGATAATTAATTAATAGCCGTGCTCTGTTTTAATTTTACAAGAGTAACATAGAGGAGGTTAAAAAGTTTCTACTATGATAAAATAAAAAGTAAGAATTTACATGCACTTGAAATTTAAGGGTGGAATGCAAGAAGAGGGAAGCATAAGCTGAGTTGGTCCGTACAAATTGGTCCTTTTGTACATATAAAATGATGGGGTATCATTAAATATTGGTATGAACTGTTGGCTCAAGTGGGAGAGTTTTGCTTCTGCAGCGGTCCAGATTTGAGAGAGGCTTGACACCAAAAACGAGATTTGCTGAATCAGTTGCTCTATCTTATATCCCGCCGGGCGAAGATAGAGCAGGTGATCGGAAGTGTGATGGGAACGGTATGGAGAGAGATGCGCCGTCAGGGTTGAACTTGAACGACAACATCTGAGAAGAAGGACGCTGCGCCGACAAACGGACTGTCTCTTGCCTGACACCTTGATTTTGATTTTCAGCCTTTAAATTTAAATTCAATGATATTAATTCCTTAATTTTTTTTATTTTAAAACATTGTTTTTTTAACCTAATAAAAATATAAACTATTTTGCATTTTAACGGATCAAAATGGTTGGATTTAAAATTTGAGAAATCAAAACAAAAATAAAAATAAAGTAAATTTAAACAACTAAAAATTGTTTTAACTTTAATTTTTCTTAAATTTATCCTGAATTTGATGAAAGAGAAATGAACGATATTGTGCTTGTTTAAAAACACCATTTTCTTAACGGTACATGCAGGACAAGATAAAATCATCTCGAAATCTGTAAAAACCATTTCGAAATTCATTAAAAAACCATCTCGAAATCTGTAAAATCATCTGTAAATCCGTAAAATACTTCAAAATCTGTAAATTCTTTTCTCTTAACGGAATTCCCTAACACAAAAGTAATATAGAGCAAGAACGCAAGCGACAGCAACTAATTTTTCAGGATAAAAAAAAGATAACTAGCTCATCGTATATGTTTTATATTAAAAAAGTTAACTTTATTCATATTAAGTGAGAGGTTTTGAATAAAAAATAAGAGGAAGCATATCTAATTATTAGTATCCAATGCAAGAATTATAAGTAGGGATTAATTAGTTTCTTTAATCTGACTCATTTGGGAATAGAAAAATGATACGATGTTCAACCATATTAAGCCCAACCTAATACTGCGCTTGTTTGGATAGTCCGTTGGGAGAATGGACACCGATTTCGAGGTAAATATGTGAGAGAAATTTTATCTCAGTAAATGCAGGAATGAATTTTGATTGTCCCAACAGGTTAACAAAATAAGCCTACTATCCGTGGAAGCAGCTACAAAAGCTAACAGGAATTATATATGGGCATCAAGTGCAAGTTTGCGGTCAAACCCGTGCTGGAGCCATGTACATAAGAGTGTACTCTAATAATGACAGCGTTTGGCAACTCCATAAACACCTCCAAAAATACGTTCAACAATGTTTTTTTTAAAATGAAATAATCTCATTCACGTAATTACTTTGACTTATATAAAAGTACTTCTCCACCGTTTTACCAAACGGATGCAATTTTAACGTTGTTTCTTAATATATGTAAAGTTGTTTTTCCATACACGGGAAATAAATATATGTTAAGTTGTTTATGGTTCATTGGAAAAAATGAAATTTTTATGAGCCTTTACTCTTCATTTTGGTTAAAACCCTCCAGTAATTTTGTCATCGTTTAGTTATTCTATGTTGTTTTTATTTTAACTAGCAATGTTAATGGCCATGGGCTGTTATTAGGGATTTAAAGGGGAGCGGAGGAAAAAAAATTTACGAGTTCAATTTTAAATGAATTTTAATAGATGAAAAAGGTGAAATTACACAGTTCTACAATAAAAATAATATGTAAGATAAAAGAGTAATAGAAATTAATTAAAATTTTTTAACCCAGTTCTAAGTAGCAACGGATATATCTTATTGTTAAAAATTGTCTTAATTATATTTCTCATTCTTTTCAATATTATTGTTGAGATTAGGCCAATGTAACAATTAAAAATATTACCAAATTTTTCGTTACAAATTCAACAAGAGACTCACTGTAGAAATTTTTGTAATTCATTTTGTGTGGGACTTCAGAAATCCTTCGTAAAAAATTTAAATCACTCTTGTTTGTGATGGCACAGTTAACTGTGAAATCCATCTGTGTGAATTTCTTTAATTTAAATCACTTTAGTTTTTATCTCAAATTCTATTTTTCTCGTACTATAACATATATAAATAAAATAATTATTTGTTCATTGCGTTGTGATGACAATCTCACTGCCCTAATTTTCATCTAAAATAAAAATGGCGCCAGTTTCTTTGGCGAAAAGTTACATGCATGTTTAGAAAGAACTTATTTTTAACGGTGCACGCAGATCAAGATAAAACTATCTCGAATTTTATCAAAATCATCTTGAAATCCGTAAACTTATTTCTCCAACATATTCTCAAACACATTTCTTATATCATAAGTGTCCTTTAACTCTGCTTTATTGGCAAAATTAGTTTATGTAAATAGAATAACAATACTAACAAAATAAAGTTAGGTGATAACAATGCTATAAAACCAAATATGTAAAATATTGTTGTACATTAAATACAAGTCCTTCTTTTAGTAAAAACTTTAATTTAATTTATCTTATCACGAGTGATTATATCTTTTGTTAAACTCAATTAATTTCGATCTTTTGATATTTATTTTTACTAGGAATATAGAACAAATCTTGCCAGAGTCACTTCACGACTGAACAAAGAAAGCCCAGAAACCGGACATGTTGAGATGCAATGGTTCCGTTTGGATAGCCTGTTGGGAAAACGGATACAGATTTCGAGGCAATTTATATGAAAGGAAAAGTGTCTCGGTAAGCGCACCCGTTGTGCCAACGGGCAAAACAAACAGAGCCAATAAAAGTTATCTTTTTTGAAGAAAAACATTATTCACAATATAAGTTATTTAGATAAAAGTTTAAATAAAGGTTTTCATTTTTTTCCTATTTCAAAACATCTAATATATAATAAAAAAATCAATTTAAAACAAATTTAATAAGTCAATTGCACTTCTGATTCTTAATAAAAGAGCACGTTAAATTGTTTTATAAGATTAAGAAAGATGAATATGTTACTTTAAAATACTGATAATTAATATTTTTCTTTAAAATAATTTACGTAACTTATAATTTCATACATAATACAATAATACATATCAATAAATACTTTTAAATAATAAGTATAGTTTATTCTTCTAAAAAAGCAACTCACTTTAATATTTACAATCAAAGTAGTATTCTTTAATTTCAAAACAAAATTACTCTCAAAAGCAAAATTCCAATGACTACATAAAGTATCAAGTTCAACCACCGATTATTTTTAATTTAAAAATACTTAACAGTAGAGCTTCATGAGTTGACCTAACTCAGTATGCCATGATAAATACTCTAGTTGAATTGAGATAAATCTAGAAAATTGGATGCTCTAACTCTTTAAGTAAAGAAGTTTCTCAAAAATTGCTCAAATTTATATTTAACTTCAAGGTAAAGGGTAAAAAACATCATTTATCTTTAAAAAAAAGAACATTTAACAATATAAACGATTTTTGGTTTATCTGAACGAATAAGATTCAATTTTGTTAAGAATTTCACTTTTTGTATCAAGTTCCATCCCATCAATCATTAATACGAGAGTTGGATTACGAAATCATAGGTTAAACAAATTAACTTGAAGAAAGATGATGAAAATAAATAATTTGATGTAATATATTTAAGTTATTTAACTTTTTTTTTAAAAAAAACTCAAGTGGAAGAGAGGAAGTAATTGGGGAGGACTGAGGAGGGAAGGAGAGCGCGTGGGGGGATATGGTTGAGAGAGAGAGAGAGAGAGAGAGACAAATTAACGTGGGAGTAGTAAATTTGAGCGTGGGTTGTCTGACACGTGGGGGCGTCTGTCTGAGTCAAACAGTGAGAGGGAGAAGCGAAGGCCCATTCACTTTATGGCATGCATTCTCGATTCCCTTATATTCAATGCCCCCTATCCCTATCGTTACTACCATGTACCCTCTGCCCTCCTCCACTCACGTGTCCTCTCCTGATCCTGACCACTCGAATCCCCCTCCCCCCAAAAAAAAAGCCTGTAGTTATTACCTGCTTCATCCTCTTCCAGGGGCTCCCCCATCTTTTTCACCGTCGGACCACAACACGTGGGTCGCCGATCCCACGTCACGGTCTCACCATAACGTGTCCCCCTTGCGGGACCCATCCTCACCTTGTTTGTGCCCTCGATTCCCTGTCCGTTGATCTCTTCCTCTTCGGCCATTCGAATCTTCAACTGTTCCTCGTGGCCGCACGATCCTTGAGCCTTTCGTACCATTCTAGATTGACCCATGAGGTGTATCTCAACATGCAAACAATTCAATTCAGT
>JANTPZ010093631.1:0-11432 GCA_025593235.1 Vachellia pachyceras | reverse complement strand
ATTCCCCTCTATTTTCAAACAAAGTAGAGCATTGAATAAAATACAAAACAAAGGAGAGGCATGACACATCAGAAATTTGTCCAGGAAAAGAGACGGACTAAACGTTAAATATAGATCCCTCCTCCCCCAATTGCAAAGGGCATAATTACAGATCCTATGAGAATATAACAACCAACAGATCCTTTAGAATGTTAATAAAAATTAAATATAGAAATCAATGCCAATCAAAAAGGACAGTTCCTCCCAATAGTTCTATAAAACTTTACTGTGTACGAACAATTGGCCAAAAGAAATCTTTACTCCATTTAAAAAGACCTCATGCTTAATGTTTTCCACTGTTTTTCTCCACGTCACTAGACAGAGTCTCCTAACCCAAAGTATTTAACAGGAAAAATTGAAGAAATATATATTTTTGAAGGGTTAGAAAGGGAGCATACCCCATCTCTCCAAGCACAGATCAAAAACCAGATATCAAAAACAGCAAATCAGAAATCGATTTTCAATACTACCCCGCCCCATCATTTTCCTGAAAAAAAAAAAAATCTAACTATTTTTTTTACTTTTATCCCTCAATTCCTTACCATTTCTTCTTTGTTCTTAGTAACCAACCAGCAAGAATGACATTCCTAAACTACTTTTCGAATTCATACTAGAAACCAAAACTCCGTACCAACACAAAGTTGTTATCACAACCAGGCTTCCTGGGAGCTATATTGTCTGGGTGGACTATATCCCCTGCTAACCCCAGAGTCAAAATCAGCAGAAACACATAGGCCCGAACATAAACAGCTTGAAGTGAAACCATGCTTAGCATTCTTGAGCCGAAAATTGAGGAGAAACCAGTAGGGAAGGTATCACAGAGGAGATATTTTTACTTTTTCTCCCTGAGAAGTACAGAAGAAGGGGGATTGAAGAAGAGAGGAAGGAGTGGGGGAAAAGAATGAAGGGAAAAAAAAAGTACGAAGGGGTCACAATATTTGTTTTTTGGTTTAATAATTTATCATTTTTATTTGGGTTTGTCGTTCATAGTACGGGACACGAAAAAAGCTCAGCGTTGTAACCGTTGAACCAGAATTTTCTATCTTTTTGTTAACGATTTGGCTAGAGAACAACGAGCTATGGTGAATGCGTGATTCCACGCGACGTTTACGGCACTCTAAGTGTTGACTTCCAACCAATTACTCCCTCCTCAGTCAAATGTCAGATTGAGAAGTAATTAGTTACTAGAGATCCGGTGATGATATACTAATGATGCGATAATAATGTGCAGACGGAGATTTATCATAAATCTTATTTATCCATTATTATTATTATTATTATTATTTATCCATTAATTTAATAGCGCACCGTTGTCCAAAAAAAAACTCAATAGCTTAGCATTTAACTTAAAAAAATGAAAATCAAACTAAGATTTCAACAAAAAAGCAATATCTAAAAGCCTCATAATTTATCAATGTGTAATGTCCCCCAAATCCTTAACGCAATGAAAATTAGAAACATTTAGTTAAAAATAAAAATTAAAAACAGAATGAAACTTTTTGCAGCTTAAAATCAATATATATAAAACACCAAAACACATTTTTTTTTAAAGTTGGATTAGAAAGTTAAATATAAATAAATAACCAAAAATAGGACATTGCGATCAGGAGGCATTAAAATTTGTCCCTAACTATCATAAAATGAAAGGAAAAATCAATACTAGAACATAACACTATAAAATATATGCATTTTTAAGCACATGTGCCATTTTATTAAAATAAATTCTTTTTTGTGAAAATCAGACACTAATGCCACACTTGTTTCTGTTGAGATTCAAACTTTGACACATAATACTATAAAGATTTAACTTATTTCGCTACATCTAACCATGTACTAAAATGAATGTATAGTTATAGTTGCATATCTAAATAAAAATATATTATATCACAATTTTTATTAGCAAAATAAAAGCACGATTGAAGATTGGAAAAACAAAAAAAAATCTTGAAAATAATTTTAAGATTGAGTATATATATATGAATCCTTGACTGTAACAAAAATTCCCGGGCTTCAAAATGACCATTGAAGTGTGTTGCGTAGTTATGAACGGGTTATTAGACTCGTTTAGGAACACGGTAGATAAGTGTTTTTACGCAAGTCGAGGTGAATATATGAAGGAGATCATCTTATTTTATGAAAAATATTGTTAAACGTGTCTTTTTACCCTCCAAACGCTGGGCCAAACAGGGTCATTGGCATGGAGGTAAAGTTCATAAAATAATACTTGCATGATTATTTAGAAGTTATCCCAAACAAGATGCACCCACCTAAACATGTATTTAATCTTTTGCATACACATGTATTGCAAATGTTTGGGTATGAATAATGAGAGGGCATGAGGATAGAATCACAAATCGAGGAATGAAACAAACAAAGGTCCATTCAGCCTAAATAAAAGTGTACATTACCGTGTTACTTACGGGAAGGCCAATGCATGAAGATCAATTTTTATTTCTTCAATCAGAATGTGATTTTTTTAAGTTTACAATTTAATTGGATATTTACAAAGTAAACAAAAAATTAAAAGTGATCGATGAGCAGAAAATTAAGAAACTTAAAATAATTGAAGGCCTTCATTCCAGCCACATCTTGAGGAGGAAGGAGGGATGTCACATGCTAATCACATGATTCATCTAACCATTTGCATCCATAGGAACTCAAGACCCAGAGAGAGAGAGAGAGAGAGAGAGAGATCCATGGATATATGCATGCCATTGTAAAGTCTAAACATGGATTCATATCCACATCAAGGATGGAAATTGTGGGTTGGACCCTCCAACCCGCCAAAAGTGGAGGGCTGCCGGCCCCCCAAGGATGGCGGGCTGAATTAAAAAATATATTATACATATATTTTTAATATTAATATTTTTATAAATAAAAAGGTAATATTAAGTTGTATTTTTAAGAAATTATTGAACATTTATTGATAGAGTTGGAAAGAGAATCATTTAATTATGCAATCTTATAAGAAAAACTGGATAAAAAGAAAAAATATTTTTATTAAAAAATAAAAAGAAAAAAAGGTAGTGAGCCCTTACGGGCTTATGTTCAGGATCACCAACCTTCAACCTGCGAGCACGTATTCCCAATCCTATTACGCATCTTCAAAGCACGCATGGCATGGTAAACAGGGTTTAAATATACGTATGAAAGCGCGTAGGACAAGCTTTTCATTGCAGTACGGATGTGACCGGCGACCGCCTAAACCCGTCTAAGTCCGTATGGACCGTACAGATGTGGCGGCAGTACAAATGCCTCTAGATTAATCCAATGCATGGTGGTGCACAGTATAATGTACAAGTGGCACGACCACATTGGTGGATAGATCGGTGGTAGCCCCATCACCATTTTTATTGTAAAAGAAAAAAATCAACACAACTTGTCTCGGAGACGTATCATGAATGGTGGGCATATGATGTTGATGATCGCATGGTTAGTTTCCCTTTCCGCAGTGTCCCTTGAGGCATACGACAGGTAAGCTCGGGAGTGGGCCCTCACATTCCTTGTAAAGCGAATTCCAACGTGACACATGAACATTCATCACTGGTGCAATCACACGTGTACACATTCACATGGGTGGGGCCCAATTTGAAGTCCTCATGAGGTGAGATATATTATTATTTTAATAATGATATTTCTAATAATAAGAATGAAAGAAATGTTGTAGATAAGTACTTTTATAAAAATTAAAATAAATATATAAAAGAGATTATCTCGTTTTACTAAAAAATATTATTAAATGTGTGTTTGACTTTTTCGTTTACTCCACCAAGCAAGCCCATTAGGTGACAGATATGGTTAATCCTTTTTATTAGAGAGGCCTGAATTAAAAAAATAATGAAAAGTGAAGGAAAATTGGGGGAGGTAATGACGATGGGAGGGAAAACTTCTATGAGATTAACATCACTGCTTTTAATGCTTCGAAAACATCACTACTTTTAAGACGTGTCATATCCTCACTTCTAATTTGCTCCTTATCAAAATAAAAGAGGAATAGAGTATCAAAATTTTATGTGTATGAAAATATATTGGCTCTTTTGATAAGTAAAATGTTCAAATAAATATTTCTCATCAATTTTTCTTAATACCAATGTAGATCTAAAAATGAAAAAAAAAAATTATTGTCCATCACCAAGTAAATTAACGCCTTGAGTGGGGAAAAATTATTGTTCGTTCCATAAGGTTCAATGAATGAGATTTTCCCCTCTTCTTGGTTTAATTGCATGATATCTGATTCAAATTATCAACCAAGCTTTTAAGTGATATTACCTTCTATTAATAAAAATTATTTGACTTTTTTTTAGTATACTGAAAAAGTTAAATAACTTACTTAATTATAATATTATTTTAAAATAAGTATAATATGAATATCATTATATTATATATAAGTTATCAATCCGATAAATTAGTTTAAAAAAATATAAATACATCAGTATAAGTCCCTTAATCTCATCAAAAAATTCAACTAACATTTACATTAAGAAATGTTGTACAGTGGTAACTTGCCATTACATTATTATGTATCAATATTTGGAAATTCGGGTGTTGATGATAAGAAAAAATTGTTAAAAAAATTTATCACTAAATTCGCTATATAAAAATAGATTATAAGGAGAAAATAATAGCCATGACTCTGGTTAAAAAAAAGGTCATTGTAGGAGTTTTTATGAACAGATATTTATTTAATCAAATATCAAAACTAATTCTGTATCCGGTGTTCTCAATATTATACCAAATTATTTATCATTATCAACGTTTTATTCCCCTTTATTGCTGTCATTCCTGGTGATAAAATGATAGAAAAACGAGCTTAACCTATTGGTTGACGGTAGAGCTGGTAATGCGGGTTGGGCCCAGCCCGTCACTCTAAACCCACAGGTTGGCGGGCCAGCCTGTCTAACCCTTTTTTATTTTTTTAAAAATATATTTTTATGTATTTTTTTACATTTTTTCCATTATAATATTTTTTTACAAAGAAAAAAGTAATATTAAACTATATTTTTAGAAAATTACTGAACATTTATTCATAGAATTTGAAAGAGAATAACATTAATATGCAATCTTATAAAAAAATTGGGTAAAAAAAAAAAAAGAATTTATTTTTTATGCAACACGCGGGCTGACCCGCTTTACCAACTCTAGTTAACGGTACAAAAATGTTGACTGCATGAACCTGCATAACTCGCAATTATGCGAGCCCAGCCCGCTGGTGGCCCACTTACCTTTTCTTAAAAAAAATAATTTTTTAAATAAATTTTTAAAATATTAAATCTTTATAAACTACGTAACACATAAGTGTATATATTTAAATTATATTGTTATTTATGTATAAAAATGAATATTTTCAAAAATTGTTTAGGATTGAATATAATATAATTGTTATATAATATATAAAATTCGTTAATAATGTAGGAAAATAAATTTCTAACTTCCCTTTTAAAAAAATATGTTACATAACGATTGTCTTTTTCTTTCTTCCTTTCGGTTTTTTTATTTAAAAAGGACGAAGAGCCAAATGGCTCTGATTTGAAAGAGAGATCCTCTTTTGTCTGTCGGCAGTCATTTTTCAAAGTCACATCATAATATTCATAATAAGACGTACCAAAAAGATTTTTAATTAAAAGTCAAATGCTAAAAATTCATTATATTGGTATTTTAATTTAATTAATTCGGGACCAGCATGGGAAGGAGAGCTGTGGAGGATGTGAGAGAAAGCACGACTTGTTAAAACATAGATTAAGCATGTCATATAGTAATCGTATAATAAGCCAAACATGTATAGATATAATAAATTTCAAGCTTATAAAAATCGGACCAATGACTGAACCAAATAAGATAGTGGGTTAAATATTAATGGATCAAACTGAAGTCAAATCGAAAGTCAGACCGGTGAGAAATAAAAAATTTAAAAAGTAAATCGTATTACACATTTTCATAATCAAACTATCTAAATTTAAAAATTTTATTATTAACAAAATAACAATTGTCAAATCAATCATATACTTATAGCTTATATATCATCCAACATTATTTACCGTTTCAGAATATTCATCATAACAAAATATCAAAATATATATATGTTAAGGGGTTCTTTTTTTATTTTTTAACTTTTAAATTTAAAATTTTAAAAATATTCATCCCTTTTAAAAAATAATTAAAAAGAATATGAGTAGATGCAAACGTGATAATGGACCTGTATGGGGAAGGGATTCTGTTGTTTTTTTACCTTTCAAATTCTTTAAAAAAATTAGTATTTTAGTTTCTTTAAAAATAAAATTTTGTAAAAAAATAAAAAATTGACTAGGTCAACCCACCCAACCGGATGGGTTGACTGAGTTGGGGTCAAATTACAAACTGGATCGGACTGGAGGCTGAATCGCCGGATTCCGATCCGGTTTTAATAACATTGATAAATTCACCTTTTAGTAAAAAAATAAAGGGAAATTTGTTCTGAGATCCCAAATAAGGACTTATTTAAAGAATGGTTTCACTTATCAAAATATTTATGAAGATGCCCCATTAACAACATGAGGTGTTATCAACACAGCACATGATATTGTCAATATATAGGACCTCACGTTATCAATGGGACCTCTTGATAAGTATTTTGATCAATAAAACCGTTCCTTAAATAAGTTTTTTATTTGGGACCTCAGACTAAATTTTCTAAAAATAAATTTACCCCACGTGTTGAAGTAATGAAATTTAAAACCGGTGCACTGGTCCTTATGATGGGCTGTGGAGTGACTTTTTTATTTGGTCGTGGGGAGAGAGTTAAAAAGCAGAAAAGAAATTCAATTTAAACAACGTTATTATAAAACGCTGTTAATTTCTAAAATAGTCTAGGAAATCTGTCGAATTAACCAGTGTAGCATCATGAATATACCAAAAATGAAGTCCCTCTACACAAGTACTAAACATATATATAGCAAACTTACTCAAGGGGATCATAGTTGCAGGCACGTGAACATGGAGGATGCAAATCTTGTTTCCTCCAGAGTTTTGTATTGTCCATGTCAGATTTGACTTGCTCTCTTTCAAATCTTTTGCCACAGCAACATAGATGGTGCCATTAACCACACCTGTGTTAGGCTCCTCTACAAGTTCTTCCATCCCAGCCATGTTGCCGGTGACGCCAAAATCTTGAGGCAACCTCACAGAACTGAAACTTCGCGGAAAAGCAGGCACAGAACTCACCAGAGCCATAATGAGATATGAAAGATGATTAATCAAAACATTAAAGAAATCTCAGACTCAGGTTAATAAGTCGTTTTTCCATTAAACAGTAACACCATCACCTTCAATTCGGAATAAACTTATTTAGAAACTACTAAGCAGTTCGACTCTCTTCCTCCTCTAGCCCCAAATCAAGAAACTTTCTCTAAAACCCCAAGAAACTGTCTGACTCGACAAACATAATCAAACAGTGCCCATGCTGACTGTCATACTAAGAAACTTAGCCATCAAAATCTCTCAAAACCCCCACAAAAAACTCTCTAAAACCATGAAAACCCCAAATAAACACTTTTCTCTCGCTTCCATAATGGAAATTCCTTCATAAGCTAAAAGTATCCGACAAAAGCACATCCGGCTCTCTCTCTCTCTCTCATCTTAGATTTTCCCAAACCAACACAAGTATACCCGATTTGCTGTCTCTAGATTTTTCCGGATCCTGAATCGACCCCTACAGCTCTCATCTTACTACAAAGGAAACATTATTTTCCATCATGGAAAATCGCATGAAAGTGAAGAATCGGAGGAAACCTTTTTCGCCGGTAGTCGTGAGTCGAAGACTGTAAGTTACAGCTTCGCTTTTCAATCACTCAGATTGAAAAGAGCATGCTTGTCTTCAGCTCAAATCATTCGAGTGTATGAGCACAAGAGACTCCAAATTATGAATAAATAATTGCATGACTTTGAAAGGTAAAATATACAACCAATTCGCGTGGGGTCGTCCTCCTCCATTTCATTTGGGTGTGCATGATAATGCCATCAAATGTATCTGGTTATTTAACTAAAAAATATAACCATTGTAGTAGTAGTTCTAGAAATGCATTATAATTAATAGAATATTAAAATATACGATATAAAGAATACGGCGGTCAGATAAGAATATGCGTTAGAGATTCTCATTGATGGTCCTGAGACATCCTTATTTTTAAATTTATAATTAGTTGTTGTTAGATCTTAAATTAGTTTGAGGATAAAACAAATTAAAATTTAAAATAAAAATAAAATTATGATTATTTATAAAATAATAAATATAATAAATAATGATAATTAATTATATATATGTAAATTTATTTTATTATTAAAATAAGTAATATAAAAAAATTGTCTGAGTAAACAATTTTATTAAAAATATTATTTTCGTTTTTTAAAAAAAATATATATAATATTATTTTATTAAAAAAACTTAACCCTACCTCTATATAAACCACTTAACTCTTACTCTAACCCTAAAAACACAAAGCTACAGTAATCTGCCGATACAGTAGCCTACGCTATACACCACCTATAGTGTTCTGGTACTCCTTCTTGTTCCCTCATTTTTTCCCTTCTCCAGGTATCGTACTTAGGGATGGGAATACGGGTTGGGCCCGTGAGCCCAACCCACTAGCCCGCCAAGATGAGCCCGCGGGTTGGGTGGCCAGCCCGCCGAACCCGCTCTTTTTTATTTTAAAAAAAATTTATATGTTTTTTTTTGCTTTTTTTCAATCATAATATTTTTTACAAAGGAAAAAGTAATATTAAATTCTATTTTTAGAAAATTAGTGAACACTTATTGATAAGATTGAAAAGATAATAATAAAAATATGCAATCTTATAGAAAAAAATTGGGTGAAAAAATAGAAAAAACTTATTTTTATAAAAAAATATTTTGTCGGGCTCAAGCTGGGAACCCAGCCCGCCACCAGGGAAAAGGGTTGGGGGGCTGGCCTGTCCAGCCCGCAACCCGCAGGCAGGCCCTCATTCCCAACCCTAATCGTACTAGACCTTACTAACCCTATTTCCTTTTTCTTTCCACGAGTTCACAGTTTTCTTCCACTGAGGTGTCTTGCCATTTTTTTCTTTTGTTTTTTTCTTTTTCCGTTTCAGTGTTTACTCATTTTACCCTTAAAAAAATTAAAATAAAAACACGTCTTGTCTTCTCTATCTCACGCATACACAAGAAAGGTGGCTGTGTGCGTTTTTAAATTCTTACTTTCATCTGTTCGTTTATCAAAGAATAAAATAAAATAAGTATAGTGTATGTGTGTGTGTGTGTGAATATGGGTGTAGGGGTGACTGTCCTTCTGACAACGCTATTTTAAAAAGAAAAAATTACCTATGAATGTCCCGTCCCATCAAATGAAAGAAAAATATGTATATATATATGTGTACTTATATGTATGAAATTGTATGCGTTTGAATGTTTGGTTGTGAGTATATAGGTGTTTGTTATGAGCGTTTTCTTTTTTTTTTTAAAAAAAGAAGAAAGTACCTAGTGATGTGTGTTTACATGTGTGTAGGAATAGATGGTAAGTATAGGTGTGCAGCATGATTGATTGAGTGAAGAAAAATAATAGTAATAAAATAAAAAAACAACATAATATAATGTTATACAATCCATGTATATAATATGCGTGTGTGGTGTTATGTGGGAGTAGGTGAGTGTTGTCAATGAGGTGTGGATTTTAAAAATATATCTGTATGTAAAACGGTATATGTTCAAATGGGTGAGTTGTAAGGATGTTTTATTGGGTAAAAAATAATAAATAAATATAGTAATAACCAGGGAGGCACATAACACCTAGTCATATGTGTGGAATGTATAATAATATATAATATATATTATTTTATATAAAATAATGTATATATATAAATATATATAAATGTATATCATTATATGTGTGTTTTTTAAAATAAATAATAGTAATTTATATATATACAACAATATATTACATTCAGATTATTTAAATTGAAAATTTATAATAATAATATTGCTATTTCAACTACCATTTATATTGCTATTATTATTTTTTATTTTTTCTTCCTCTTCAAGTAAACTGAAAAGAATCATCTAGGAGATTGCCTTATGGAAAAAAAAAAGTTTTGTCTCATATGAATAAGTAAGGTGACTGATACCCTTACCTAATATGTGGGTGTAAGAGGGTAGTTTTAAAGGTTAGATTATCTTTGAAGTGACTTTGTAATAGGTTGATTAATACATTGATAGAAATTATTATGTGTGATTGTTGTAGATTTTTATTGAGAACCTTGAAGTGACATTTGTGTGCTTGCTTGTAAGTTGGGGAGTAGCAGGTAACTCTGAATACTCTTCCATATACTTGTGAACCGCATATAATTAGATTGTGATTGAATTATGTTTCTGCATTTTTTGATTAAATTCTATAAATGCAACTATATAAAGTTTTCAATATATTTTGGCACGAAAATTTTTATAACTGTCATAGTGGTTGCAATGTGATTGGGTTGGAGTATGGAGGAGAAATATGTATAAAAATTTTTATCACGTGATAAGCCGTCACTTGATGCACAGTGAATGTCAATTGTAGGGCCCCTTTACCGGTGTCTTTCCTTTGGCTATGGTTGCATTGGAATCGTGGGACATGTGACACCTCCTTGGTTTTCTTTTAAGAAGGGGAGCCATAGTCCAGACTTGAGCTCTACACCTTTGGTCGGGCGTATCTTAAGAAAATGGTGAGCTGGAGACAATTCAGTTGCATAGTATGTTTCTATTGGACTAAGTGTTAGCTTATGACTTCGGTCAGCGGAATAAGGATGGACGGTGATATAAGGATGGTTACATATTATATTATTATGCATTATTTGTGATGATGATGGTGAGTTGCATAATTATAAAAGAAAATATAAAATTGTTTATATTATATTTACTTTATATATACAAATGTATTTCGTAAATTAGTTCTTTCTTTTTAATTGTATGATGTTTGCTTGTATGTGGTAGAAACTTTTAGAGTTACTGGGGCGTGGAATCTTATTCCGTTATATTAACATTTTCAGGTGATTGTTCTAGTAGGCAACAAGGGAAGGCCCTATGAAATGAGCCTTGTTGGCTCTCTTGTGCCCTTAGTGTCACGGGGCCATTACCCTCTCCCCCAAAAGACGTCTTGTGAGGGTGTGCAGCGCACCCGTTTATATAGCCCAGCACCCTCCCGAGCCTCTCCGATGTGGGACTTGTAACATTCTCCCACAGCCATTCCGCGAGCGACCTCGCCGCGGGAGCCCACCGGCAACCTCGCCGGCGTCCGGAGGGTCCACCCGCACCGTTACCCTCTCCCCATTACCCTCTCCCCGCCGACAGGGGCGTGCAGCGGGCGTGCGGCGTGCGGCTTCATCCCAAAGGCTCAGGGCTGGCTCTGATACCA
>JANTPZ010093629.1:0-12335 GCA_025593235.1 Vachellia pachyceras | reverse complement strand
TATTCTCTTTCATCTTTCTTAGTTTTTCTTTCATCTCTTTCTTCTTTTCTACTTTTCATTCTTTTTCTTTCGTCTTTCCTATTCATTTTTATTTCTCAAAATCCGTAAAAGTTAATAACTGCAAAGTCACTTTTCAAGATTTTGACTTGAACAAGTATTCTAAAAAAAGTTTCCTGAATCTTCATGCCGCCACCTGCATTCATATAACTGCCACTCCAAGTGGTTCGAGTCCGGCCGAAGTGCTCCATGCTAGTTCCTAAATTGATAGCCTTGCTAAAGAGTTGTTCAACTCTGAAGCAAGCTGAACAAATCCATGGCCATATCCTGCATAAAGGTCTAGATCATCTAGAACCTGTTTTAGTCCATTACATTCTTCTCTGGGGTGTCAAGAACTGTAAAAGTATAGCTATGTATGTGCAGCCAGTTCTTCTACATTCACGCAATCCAGATTCCTTCTCATGGGGCTGCACCATTCGGTTCTTCTCTCAAAAGGGTCAGTTCACTGAAGCAATTTCTCTGTACGTTCAAATGCAGAGCATTGGACTGTGTCCAAATTCGTATGCGATATCCTCTGCTTTGAAGTCATGTGCCAGGATTCAGTAAAAACTTGGCGGTATATCAATTCACGGGCAAGTTCAGGTATATGGATTCTCTAGTTGTGTTTATGTTCAAACGGCCCTTCTTGATTTGTATTCAAAAGTGGGTGATACAGAGACTGCACGTAAGGTGTTCGATGAAATGTCCCAGAAAAATGCGGTTTCTTGGAATTCTATGTTATCTGGGTATCTGAAAGATGGTAACTTGGATGTGGCTCGTTTGTTTTTTGATGAGATTCCTAGGAAAGATGTTGTATCTTGGAACTCTATGATCTCAGGGTATGCAAAATCAGGAAATATGGACCAGGCTTGTTCCTTATTTGAAGAAATGCCTGAGAGAAACTTGGCTTCTTGGAATACAATGATCAGTGGTTACATTGATTCCGGGAGCATTACATCTGCAAGAGAATTTTTTGATACAATGCCCGTTAGAAACAGTGTTTCTTGGATGACAATGATTTCTGGGTACTCAAGGACAGGGGATTACTGAGTCTGCTCGGAAGCTTTTCAACCAGATGGATGACAAAGATTTGCTTTCATTTAATGCTATGATAGCTTGCTATGCTCAGAATAGAAAGCCAAAGGAGGCCCTTGTTCTATTAAACGACATGCGAACCAGACGTCAATATACATCCTGATAAGATGACTTTGGTTAGGATTATATCGGCTTGTTCGCAACTAGGAGATGTAAGATATTGGCACTTTATTGAGTGACGCATGAATGACTTTGGAATTGTTCTGGATGATCATTTAGCCACCGCTTTAATTGATATGTATGCCAAGTTTGGAAGCACTGACAATGCATATGAGCTGTTTAATGGTTTGAGAAAGAGGGATTTGGTTGCATATTCTGCCATGATACATGGATGTGGAATAAATGGTAGGCCATTTGATTCAACAAGGTTGTATGAACAGATGCTTGCAGAGAGTATTTGCCCAAATTTAGTTACCTACACGGGGCTCTTAACGGCATACAGTCATGCTGCATTGGTCGAAGAAGGATACCGCTGTTTTAAATCCATGAAAGATTATGGACTCGTGCCTTCAGTTGATCATTATGGAATAATGGTTGATCTTTTAGGGAGGGCGGGATGGTTGGATGAAGCATATAAACTCATAATCAGTACGCCAATGCACCCAAATTCTGGACTTTGGGGAGCTTTACTTCTTGCTTGCAGATTACACAACAATGTGGAATTGGGGGAGATTGCTGTTCAGCACTGCCTTAAGTGGGAGAGTGATACAAGTGGTTATTGCTCTCTTATTTCTAGTATATATGCTTCTGTTGGTAAATGGGATGATGCTGAGAGGTTGAGATTGGGTTTGGATGGAAAGAAACTCAACAAAATACCTGGATGTAGTTGGATTTAATTTGGCTCCTCCATGATCAGGAAGAGAGAAAATGTATAGAGTTGTAGTGACAATAACTTGTTGCTCCAGTGGCTTCTACCATTTTCTATCACTTAAAGTTGATATCATATATCAACTTAATTGAGACTGGAGATGATGAAATGACATGGGTTTTGTGCCTGAGGAAGCTTGGTGGAGCAATCAAAGTTCCACCCCCACCCCCAAAAAAAAAAATGTGCCCAAACTGAAGCATTCATATGTATCACGTTTAACCTGTAGGGACTGGAATTGTTACAGATAAAATGCTCTATCAATAACGAAACTGAACATGGTATGATTTGATTAAAATGCTTCAAATGTCTAGATGAAAATCTGTAGGGCTGAAGTAGCTCAGCAATACGGTTGTTGACTTAAGAGGTAGAAATAGATATAAACAGACACTTATTGTATACACTAAGAGAAGCAAGGCAAGAGCAGCATCTCCACATTAAAATATGGGTCTCATTTTGCTTTGATATAACTCCAAGGTAAAACAGTTTCCACCATTTATACCTGGAAAATTATCTTTCCCACTTTAGTTTAGGAATGAACATGATAAGCCACTTCAAATTTAAATTTTGGTCCCACTATTATTGGTGAAGGCTTTCAAATGATCTGTCTCCTTCCAGTTAAAACTCATTGTCCTGAATCGTGTTCTCTGTATGTAAATTTGTTGCCTTCTTTTCTTCTTTGGCTGATAATATATTGGGTAATTCATTGAAACAAGGACAATTTAGGAAAAACAGTGTTTTAGAGCTTGCTAGTGAAAAAAAAAATATAGTTGTCATCTTATCATGCTTATTCCAAAACTGCACTTTCCTCTATTTTTTAGTCCTCCTTTTGTTTTTTTAATTATATTTTCTCTTTCATTTTCCTGTCTATTTCTTGACGTGACAGACGAATTTGCATATGTCACTTGCACGCCTACCTGCATTCGTATTTCATCTGATGCCTTTGTCCTACATAAATCAAGTGGAAGAACAAGATATGCTTAATGTCCTTAGTGATATTGTTGCTATTTCTAAATTATAATAATAAGCCACTTTGTTTAGATAGCTTCTAGAGGATTACAAACTTCAAACGCCAGCTAAATGGGGTTGACAGACTAAGGGTTATTACAACCAATTAATCTCATCTTGTGTAGTGGGTATAATCTTACATGGTTGTGGTAGTTTCACTTTTCCCGTTGGAGAGAATCTGAAGTGAGTTCAGTCTATTAATGATAAATAATTCAAAAAAATCACAAACAAATAGAAAATTCTACTTGAGATACTTGCATGTCATGTACAGTTGGTTTGAGACTCTTTTTAAATAGACTGAACTTACTTGAGAATTTTTCTTTTCCCAACCTCCTGCATATTTAGTTTCTTTTTTGTTAGTTAAATAGTTAATGTAAGAAACTTGACTTCTTTTTATCTATACTTGATGCCAAAAGAACACAATTAAAAACTCCACAAGGCCGCAAAGCTGTATTAAAATACTAAAAAAGGCTAAATTACACCTCAGTCGATCAAGTTAGCCTTCAGCTTATTATAAAACTTTAGTAACATAAGCTATACACTAATATGGATATATATATGTATATCACTCTATATCCGAAACTGATATGGATATATATATATATATCACTCTATATCCGATGCCTACATTATAATCTCATGTATAGTTATTATAACCAAAATACAGGACTTTTATTGCCTGATATGATAAGGTCAGTACTCAGCAGCAGCAGTACTGTTTCATACCCAAAGAGCTCCTGCTCTTTTGAGCATTGGGATCAAGGAGCGGTTAAGGTGAAGACTCATGACTTCATTGGCTCCACCCACGAGCTCACCACTGATGAACACGGCAGGCACTGATGGGCCCTAGGCTCACGAGGGCCTGCTCGATCTCCTTCCCTCGAGCCATCTCATCGAGCTCATGAACCATTGGGTTCACCCCAAAGTCACTGAAGAGGGTCTTGATGGTGTGACACATACAGCAGGAGCTCTTGCTGAAGATCACCACAGGCCTCTCTGATGCCAACTTTGTCACCCTGTCCATTTCTCACTTACAGTACTAAAACACAAAGAAACTCTTAAGAAATTTTCAAATGTAGCCTAAGTGGTTGAGAAAGAAGCTAAGTATATAGTTCCAAATGGGTTCGATATGCAGATTTTGAAGTAGGAATTGTTATGTTGGATGAGATGAGAAGGGAGGGAGGCTCTTGAGGTATATATAGTGGTATTTGGGAGATCGGATAGGCATGGCTGAGCAAAGCTGATTGGCAAATAAAATGATATGGGGTCTGTGGTGGGGTGAAGAAGGAATGTTCGATTAGATATTAATTTATATTTGTCTGTTTCTATATTTTTCTCTTTTGATCATTCAATTGAAAGCGATTGATCAATAAGTTCCTTCACAACAACGAATCTATATGTGCATACGGAAACATCTGTGTCCTTGGTACGGCTGAGTTAGTTTTATATGTGCATGCATATCCCTTCTTAGTGTTTTGTTTACTTTTCTTTTCTGTTTGAAGAGTGAGAAAAATCGTAGGAGTTAGCAGAAGACTCAAGACAAAGTTCTAGTTAAGAATTGGCTCAATCATGATTCTTGAACAAAATAAAACTTTTACTTTGTTAACTGAGACAACTCTCTTATTAGCAATTAATTCTTTTACTTCTATTTAGTGAGCCTAGTTCATGACTTTTAAGACTTACTTGAATGGGTCATGTTTCTTTTCTATTTGTCTCAAGTGATTTTACTGTGGTAACTTGTTTTCCAAGCTTGGAGATGATTGAAATGCCCGTTTGATGAGAAAATGTTGGATGGAACTGAGCTGGTTAATAATGAACCCATTTAACTAAATTTATTTCGTCATTTTAAAAACAAATTTTAAGAGGGTGTATATGAATATGTGATGATTGCGTATGTGTCCCATTTTTTTAAAAAAAGAGAGAAAAAAAGGAAAAAAAAAGAATTCTGTGTTGGGAGTTTCTGGCTTTTCTACCTTTAACAGAAGCATCTGCTACGGTGGAAAAAAAGTTGGATTTATCCAATTGGGACCTCTATCAAAGATTCGCATCCAATTCCAGAAAGGGAAATGTGATTAAAAGTTTTGGTACGTATGTTAATTGAACAGTACATTTATTATATGCTTAAATACACTTTTTATTTATCAAGTTTGATTTATTTGATATTCGTTTTTTTTGCCAAATTTTTTTTTTGATATTTTGAAACTACTCATATAATCCCATTGAGTGGGATAAAACTTGTTAACATGTCAGAAATACAATTGAGCGATTTGGCATTGACGTGTGTTGAATGCCGTATTGTTGAGTATAGCACCATTGATATGTTTTTTTTTTTTAATAGCTATATAACTAAGTTGGATTTAAGCATCATCTGGTCTAATTAGAGATAGTTATTACAACGTTTTAAATTTAAGACTCAGTATTTAAACGGCCAAAATCCCTTCCATTAAAACCAATGCATGTCGGTAGTACAAATGACATGTTGATTTAAAGAAAATTAGACGAAATCTACTAGCTATTTTTCTTTTTAGCCAATGGAATTTTAAAGTTACATGTAGACCTATCAATGCTATACACACAGTCCACAAAAAGAAGCGATCAATCAGCTGGTTGATCAAATTGATGAGAAAGATTCGTATAATAGGATATATTTATAGTAAAAAGAACCAAATAAAGATTTGAATTTGATCTGAACACACATATATATGATAAGGAACAGTCTGGAAAAATGCAGTGAACAAATCTAAAAAAGCTAGTTGCCTTTAATTTTCTTTCCGGCCTGTGTTGCTGTGTGGCTGTGATTAGGGGGAATCTGGGTGTTTTTGCAATATACTAAGAGCGCTTTATATTCTCTTATTGTGTGTCACAGTTTGCGGTACGGTTGTTGTTCACTTTCACATGGCGCCACGTTTGATGAAAGCAACTTGACCTGATCCAACAAGATTACGAAGAAGAAGAAGAAGAAGAAGATGATGAGAAGTTGCAAAAAGTAAGTTAAATTATATACCATTTGTATTGTTGCAGGGTTCCTTCACACAGTACGTAAATTATATACCATTTGTATTGTTGCAGGGTTCCTTCACACAGTACGTTTACGTTTAAGGTATTAGTGTCCCGCAATCAAACGGCTCTAAGCTGAAGCTAAGGGCCACTTATCTTGCATCCTCACTTATGATTCCACCACACACACATCCATTAAAACATATATATATATATATATCATCAGCATTTAAAATTTTCATGCAAGTGCATGCATGCATCACCGATTTTTCTGATAATCATGCATATATGCATGCACACGCACAAAGCATCAAATTCATTGAGTGGATTGATTTGAACCACGAGTTAAACGAGTTGAGTTATTTTCGTGAAATGAGAAAATTGACCTAATTAACTTGATAAAATCAAGGAAAAATTTACGGGGGGTAAAAGTGTGCATTCCGGCAAAACTACATATTTGATCCTTTTATTTTACATTAGGTTTCATTCTGGTCTCTTAATTACATAAAATGTTTTTTCAATCTTCTCATCCTAACACGGTTAGTTTCTTTGCAAAAGAAAAAATGGTCATTAAAATCTTAACTGTTGACAAAACTTTTTTAAATGCTGATATAATTTAATTTTACATAACGTTGTAGGTCGTAGTTGAAGGTTCGACACTAGCTTTCTATGGTCTTTGTACCATCTTTCCTGCTTCAGAGTTCCTCTCTAAGCTACAGGCTTGTCCTCCTTCGTTATGTTCAGGGCCTATATGGCCGTTTGAGGTGATTTGCGGATGGTTTTGATGCTTACTTCAAACATGTAGTCATCTCACTCTTTCGCTTGTTTTGGAGCTTGTTTGGCTCAGCGTGTACAGAGTTTAAATGCACGTTTAACAATGTTTTTCTGTAAAAACAAGATAATCTCATTCACATATTTATCTCAATTTACGTAAAAGTACTTCGCTACCGCGTTCCCAAACGGGCCATAGCGTTATGATTCAAGCTGTGCATTTACTTTTTCTTTTGAGCTCTCAATCTTCCTTTCCCTATCTTTTCTGTATATTGTTGGTCTGCATTTCATTTTCTTTTTTGCTATCACTGGGCTTCCGTAGTTTTCACTGGGTTTTTCACATGAAGGGGCGCACTAGTATGTGTTAATTCTGTAAACTAAAGTTTGAATCTTCATTTGGGGAGGTGCCCTACATTTAGTGTTCAAGAATGCTTCGAACAAGAATTTTTTCGACAAGAGAATTCAAAACTAATGCCAAATTGCTTGGTCAATTTTTGTAACTGAAGGTTATAATACTACACAAACTGACAAAAGTCATAACACCTTTCTCAAATTTGCGTGCTTGCATGCACATTGCACAATACATATTTAATTACGAACATTGATATTAGCAAAAAAGGCTTTAGTCGTTTAATCACAATATTTCCAATTTAATATTTCCAATTTAAGTTTGGATGAATGCAGAAAACACTTCTACAAGAGTTAGTTCTAATTGAGCTCATCGGCAATATTTGAATCAAATCCGATTAGATAGACAAATAAAAACGAGTTAAATGAGTCAATTTATTTTAGCTCATTTAATTAAAACAATTAATTCATCTAACTCAACTTACTTACTAAAATTAATAAGCAAGTTGACCTATTTAACTCAGTCTATTAAATTAATAAGCAAGTGGGGCGAAAGAATGTCAACTTTATAAGCTGGAAAATACGAAGAGAATGCGATGACGATTCGTGGCATCGCACACAAAGATTAGGGTTCCAAAGGTTGGTGAAGCAGTACGCCCAACTGTACAGTTTCATTTATTCATTTTAAAGCTCAAGAATTGCTCTTTTCCTAATCATTTATTCTTTATAAAGAGAAAAGGGGCAAAGGCCAAATTAAAAGAGCCCTCAAATAAGTGAATTTATAATGTTATATTATAAATGTGCAGCATGATGGTGTTTTGGCTATTGCTTTTTAAGATGCGCGAGACAGACAGATAGAATATATATATATATATATATATATCTTAGGCTCTCATTCAATATCCAGAGAACCCCAAAAGAAAGCATCATCGCCTCGCCTCTAAAGAAAAATTCTCCAGAAGTTTTTGCTCTCAGAACAGAATATTTAATTTATACACTCTTATATATATAAACATTGATTTTTTCACCATCATTTTTTAAAATTGAACTTATTAATATCTACATAAAAAAGTGAACTTGATATATTAGCATTTGATAATGTGTTGTCCGCTTTTAAGATTTCAACGTCGGCATTTTTATCAACAGCATTAAGATTAAAATGATTGAACACACATGTTATAAAAATTAAGAGCCCAAAATGAAATCTTGTGTGAAATTAATGACTGAGATTGCACTGTGATTCAATTTGCCTAGTTTTTTTCCCCTTTTTTTGTTAGTCCTTGTACTCATGATTTGTTATTTTACAAAAGAAACGATGTTAATAGTTGATTCATGACACATGACATGGCTCCCACCCAGCAGCATACACTGGATTAACTTTGTTATTTACGAATCTAAATAAAATCAAAATCAACTGGCCGGTGGATCATAGATTAATTATATGCAAATACAATAATTTTTATCTGTATGTTGATAATAACTAAATTCTATTCCGTCAATTTTATTTTTTTAAAAAAATCTCTTCATTAATTCTGCATTTTGTGAAAATTAAATCAAGGGCTTGTTTGGAACAACGTTTTTCAAAAGCCAAACACATATTCAATAGTGTTTTTTCGTATAACGGGATAATCTCCTCCACATATTTACCTTGGTTTGCGTGAAAGTACTTCTCTATCGCGTTCCGAACGGGCACCACATGTTGCTTGGCCGGCTTGCATATGAGCTCTACAAGAACCAATGCCTATATGAATAAAGTGCCACAGATTAATTTCTCCAATTATTTATTATATAGATATATGGATGAATAAATATATTCCTGGCAAGAGATTATGTGATGGAGATTGGTTAATAAGAAATTCTCAGACGCATTATTTATATTTATTGTTATCCTCGTTTTGGAGCATATGGCATCTTGTCTTGTGAAACGACGTAGCATATAATCAATCATATATATATATATATATATATATACACACACACTTAATTATGTCCTCAGTAACCGACCTTAGCTTACTAATCCACAAGCATTTATTAACACGTGCACTTGAATCAATATCCCTGCTTAAATCTTAATCCTATGTATCAACCAACTTTGTGTGCTCCGAATCTTAATTTCATTTTCCATATGCATGCTCATATTCTTGGATCCCTCAAAATCTCAAACTGCTCACTTCATTGTTTGTATATCTTGCATTTTTCACTTGATTGATGATAAGCATCTGATTCTTTTTTTTTTTTCACTTTTTAAATGGTTCTTAACCAACTAATGATTTAATATTTCTAACACAACACTCTCTTCAATTCTCATGCTGACTTTGTTATTTGTGTGTTGTACAATGGCGATGATGAATAGCAAACCACTTATTTTTCACTTGTTGTTACTATATGCATGCATGCTATTGTAATTCTCGTAGTATAAAAATTAGATAACTAATTGATATATGTTATTTCCTTGAATATATATATATATATATATCATATTTAATCCAGAAATAACTTTGATGCAATCCCTTATAATGATTTAGAAGAAAAGGTGTACAAAATTTTTATGTGTATTGGAGTAGATACCTTGTTCCTGGTTCTTGTATATGATGCGCACACATACACACACAAAGTGGGGATTTACGATCCAGATCTATGAAAGACAAGTTATCACATGATTAGATTCCAAAAAATTATCAAATGTATGTGAAGCCCAAAAGAGCTATGTGTGATTGATTGGAATTGTGAAAAGATGAGTTTATCCAACTTATCATTAGTAGTACATTGACTTATCAATATATTGAAACGTCATTACTTATTATTGATGGTATATTATTGACTTTTCAAACCCTAACTTATTAATTGAGACGCTCTAACTTATCATTTGTGACACATGACCCGTTTCACCCTAACATATAGGTCTTAACGTATCATGACCTGTTTCATCCTAACTTATCATTATATGTCATTTGTGGCATCATAACCAATTAATTGCATATGGGTCTCTTGACACTTCATATCAATCCAATGAATTTTTATTGCATTTTCGGTTGGATTTAAGCATAATTTCCCATACATAAATACATGCTATTTTTGGCCTTCTTCTCCTTGAGACGCTCTAACTTATCATTTATGGCATCATGACATAGTTCATCCTAATTTGTTCTCACTGATGATATATTGATTTTTCGTCATTGGTAGCACTATAATTTGTTACTAGCCACATATTGACTTGTCAATTAATAAATCAAGGTAATCTTGTATTTTCACTATTCCAGTTAATTGCATATAGGTCTCTTGACACTTCATATCAATTCAATAATTTTTTTATTACATTTTCGATGGGATTTAAGCGTAATTTCCCCTACATACATACATAGTATTTTTAGCCTTCATCTCTCCCTCTCTCTAAAAGAAATTCCATATTGAATTGAATTCAACAATATAAGAGGTATATTGTTAACACCAAAAAGAAGACTCATGAATTTCAACGCATTAAGATTTTGAGTCAAATTTAGAATCAAATCCACACTACCACATTTCCTTGATCGTCTAAACTTCCTATAGATCGAGCCATGTCAAAATTGTATACCTATATGTGTGTGCAGTGTGTGTATTCATCAACACGCTGATACGAAACATACTACTATAAACATACTAGCTAGTGTCAAAAATTAATCGAGAAGCTGACTTGTGTTCGATTAAGTAGATATAAGACCCATTTGAGAAATGGTTGAGAAAATGAATTTTGGTCGGAATATATTTTTAAAAAGCAAAAATTTGTTTGGATAAACGTTGTACAAATGATTTTTGATGGAACGTAAAAAAAAAATGAATCTCATTAAATAATATATATACACACATATATTTGTTTATTTTATATTTTGATAAAATTAGGGGAAAATAAAATGATAAAAAAGTAGTTAAAATTAATGTCTCATATCGCTACTTAACATATATAAATCGTGACTTTAAGTGTATCGGAACTTGTAATGTTAAGGTCGTAACTTAAAATGTATTTTGGACAGAAAAAACTTTTTTCTCCTTCCTAGAATTCATTATGGTGGCATAATGCATTTTGACCAAATTAGTTGTCAAACACCCATTCTCTTCCCAAAATGTATTCCTCCCGTGAGAATGCATTTTTAACCACCAAAATCATTTTTCAAATACGCCCATAGTAAACTCTCTAATTTTTGACCTATGGTCAATAGCATGTATTGTGCTTGTTTGGAAAAGCTTATTTACTCCCCATAAGCACGTTCAACAGTATTTTTCTGTAAAACGAGATAATCTCCTCCACATATTTATCTAGGCTTACGTAAAAATACTTTTCTCCTTAACGGACACATTATATATTATATATTGACAATGAAATAATGAGGAGACATGCAAGTATTCTCTGCTTGACGTAAGGGTAAGAAAATGATATGGTTGGAAAATTAAGTTGGAAATTAATATATACAGGTATATATAAAGTGAATGAAGGAATATAATAATGCTTATTCTGCTGCATTATGCTTCAATAATACAACGTGACCTTATCCAAGCGTTGAAATTCTCTCCCTCTCGCATGCATAAACTCAACTTTCTCATCAATTTCAATATCACTGTCACTCTCTCTTTCCCCCCTCTCAACAATCCCCAATATTATCAATTGTCAAGTCTCATTTTTTTAATAAAAAAGAATCCTAGTAGTAGTTGTTGGGTCTGTTTAGGAATCCGGTAGAGAAGTACTTTTATGTGAGTCGAGTTAAATATATAGAGGAGATTATTTCATTTTACGGAAAAACATTATTGAACGTATGTTTCGCTTTTAAAAATGCTGTTTCAAACAGACTCATTAAGTAATTGAAGGAATTCGCTCTCCCCTTTTGCAAACCTACGTACTAATGAATCAAAACTCTATACGTAATATATATCCATTATAAATCTTTTTTTCTAGGAATCAGAAATAGCGGATCACTGTGAAGTTGTTAGAAATTAGTTTGGTTGTAATTGAATCTTGTTAAATATTAACGGCAACAACAATTTAACAAGTGACAATTTTAATTTATCAGATGCCAACAACAGTTAATTAAGATAGAATAACAACTTTCACCTAAGGCAATTAGATCATTTCACCCAATAAAAATTTATTCCATAATAATCACTCAAAACTTCTATAAAAATTAAAGTCATGTTTAGTATTGTGTTACAAAAGCAGATTTAGACAAATTGAGATAAAATTCCT